>ML263700.1:1057-83898 GCA_005239495.1 Nicotiana undulata
TGCAATTCTGCATTCCCAAAGCACCTATCTAACCTTTTAAAAATGCAATCTTCCTCTGACCTACCATTCCACCATGTATAGATACTCCCCTTGAATCCCAAATCAGTTAGGTTGCTTGTGTTCATGCAATGCCTGAAGTCATCTACCTCATTGATGTGCACTGGTAGACCTCCGTATTTTTCTTCTTCATCTCATATGACATTGAAGTCACCCCCCACTAGCCATGGTGTAGTCATGTCCCTGGACATTGCATATAGTGAATCCCATAGTTCAATCCTCTCAATTGCATCACATTTAGCATATACTAGTGTCAACATTAGTTCAATGTGAGTTTCTGTATGGTATAGCTTTAAGCTCATTTGTTGCACCAAGTCATACACAATTGTTACTTCAAACACCTCATCAATAAAAGCCCAGATTTTATTAGATACATTTGCAACAGCTTGACTCAATCCTATTCTTCTCCTGTGCCTTTCTAACTTGTTTTTCTGCTGCATTGGTTCCATTATGCCAATAAATTCAAAGTGTTTCTATCTATGCATTGTAATCAATCTCTCAAATGCTTGCATTGTGTTGATTGATCTAACATTCCAAATAATTGCATCCATTTATTGATTTTTGGATTTAGATATTGTCCCTCGTGTTTGTACCCCCCTTGGTGGAATTGTGGGGCCTTCTTTGTTGGATTTTTTTCTCCTTTTTGCTAATGATTTAGCTTCTTCAATGTGTCTGGGTGAAAGATCTCCCTGCCTGGCCACATTTAAGAAGTTTTGGGTTGAAGATTATTCATCAAGGTCCTTAGGTGTTTGTTCTGCATTCTCCTCCCCCTCCTTTGACTTATCTGCACCTTGCACCATTTCAGCATTTGTATTGGCAATAGTTATAGTTTGTTTCAGACCCTGTTGCTGTATCTCCTGGCTTGACTTTAATGTACCAATATCAGCATCCTCTCGCTGTTCTTTTGGTGTATTACTTGGCTTAGTTCCTTTAGTGACAGAACCTTCAATTTCCTCACCTCGACCTGGTCCTCCTGGTTCTATAACCTGTATATTTGGTCCTTTATCAACCATATCCCCCTTTTCCTTTTCCTGTGTGTTGTCCAGATTAACAACAGTAGTAACTTTCCCCTTGGCAGCAATTAATTCTTCCTTGTTTTGGGTAGATTTTTGTATGTCATTCACACTTTGGTCTTCTTCTTCTATTGTGTCTGCCTCATCTTCTTCTTCCATTGGCATGTCATCTGGTATCTCTCCCTCTCCTAAGTCTACCTCTCTTTGATTCACCCATAATCTTCCTCCTTGCCAATTTAATTTGTCCTTGTTTGTGAATTGATCAAAATCTGGGTCTGCAACTTGATCATCATGTTCATTATGCTCCAGTTAAATGTTGACTCTAGTGTCCTGTGTTGGTACCTCTTGGGCAGAGGTGTTAGTAGCAACTAGGGTTCCCTGAAAAGCTCTTTGGACCCATTGTTGAGTGGATTCCCTTAGTTGCTGCTTAGATAGCTGCTCTCTGACACTTGTGTCTCCTTGTTTTTCACCCTCATTTATTACACCTTGCTTAGTTATAGGATTTGTTGAGTTGAGACTCTTCCCAATTGTATGCTGATTACTCTTTTGACCTTTGTTTCCTTTATCTTTTGCAGGAGATCTGGGTTTGAAAGCTGGTGCTGCTGCATTCAGATTTGATTCACTAGGGTCTTGAATTTGTACATTGCTGTCATCTACAAGTGCAAGCTGATTATTCCCATGTGCCTGTGTACTTCCATCCTCCAGTAGTGCAAACTTGTTTGTAATGTGTACCTGCTGAGGCATGACAGTAGTCTGCTTACCAGCTGGTACTATTTCTTTACCTGTATTTTCATTACCCTCAACTTGTTTTCCCCTATTCCTGTTTCTTAAATCTAGAACTTCATTCCACTGTTGCTGTGTGTTTCCCACCACCTTTCCACTAGATAGAATTAAAAGAGGACCAGTGTTGTTATTGGTAGCATTGTTAGAAATTACCTCCTTGCCTTTTGTGTTCGCATCTGCTACAGGAGTATTAGCCATTAGTTCTGGATGTAATTTCCAGCATTCCATCATGTCATGTCCCTGTAATTTGCATTCACGACAGTACTTAGGGAGATAGTCATATTTTATATTTATCCACTCTGTTCGAATCTCCTGTGTAGTATCATGTCGTATGTTCATTCTGATCTTCTTTGGGAGGTCAGCCAGTAGATCAACTAATACCTTCACACGAGCACAACTAGGTCTTATTTTGTTAATAGTAGCTAGGTCCAGATGTAAAGGCTTACCCACTGCTGATGCTAAAGAAAAAATGACTTCTTTAACAAAAAAAGTAGGTAACAGGTTTGGAAAAGAAATCCAGGCCATGACTTTTGAAGTTTCTTCACCAGGTTTAAATTTTGAGTCATAGATCAGTGTCCTCATCTGGAATTCTTTTCCATTCTTGTCTTTCACATAATAAACAATTTTTGAGGTAAACTCTATAAAATCTTGCCACAAAGATAGCCTTATTAATATATGACGATCACGTAGGTAACCAATGTTGCATTCACCTTTTATTTCGCATTGAATTGGAATTATTCGACGTAATTCACCATATTGCAATCCTTCCAAGACATTCATACGGTCAACTTCAGATTCCATGAACTCAATTAAAGGCTCACCTTGTAAAAAACGAGGCTCTCCTGATAGGAATTGGATCCACAACATTAATTCGCTCGTTTACAACAGTAATTTTTGATGATGGCTTTACAGCCTTAGCGTAGTCCATAGCTGGTGGGGAGTCGTTTGAACTCGAAGGGGGCTGGGCAACGCTGGGTGGGGTCGTGGGGGGCAGCCCAGCCAATGGTGGTGGCTGGCCGCCGGTGGCAGTGGCCATCTTGGCCGGAAAAATCAAGAGCGTAGCTTTCTCTCTCTAGGCCCTTGGCCTCTTTGAGTCTCTTATTCATGATGTTTAAGATTGACTTGTTGGAGGACTCTGCTTGTCCGTTGTCGGATGGGTGGTAAAGGGTTGGTAGTATCTCTTTAATGTGCCATTTTCGAAAAACTCAGTGATTTTCCTTCCCGTGAACTAGGGTCCTTTGTCGCAGCTTATTTCCTTTGGTAGTCTGAATCGGCAGATGATGTTCTTCCATATGAAAGTGATCACTTATTGCTCGCGAATTAGGGCAAATGCACCTGCTTCCACCCATTTAGAAAAGTAGTCAATTAAAACTAAAAGGAATTCAACATTACCCCGTCCTGGCAGAAGTGGTTCCACGATATCCATTCTTTATTTAATGAATGACCATGGGGAGGTGACAAAATGGAGGTGTTCCCCTTCTTTGTGGATTAGGCAATGTTCGCATTTTTCTACTAATTCCATGGTGTCTTTCTTTATGTTGGGCCAATAGTATCCCGCCCGTATAAGGCATCTGACCGATTCTCGGTCACTAGATGATTGTTACGGCCTTCGTGGACTTCCTCCAGAACATGTTGAGTTTGATTAGGGCCCAAACATGTTTCTAAGGGTCCTCCATACGTTCTCTTATACAAGTTGTTGTAAAGGATATTGTACCTGGCGGTTTACATTCTCAGCTTCTTGGCTTCCTTTTTGTCATTTGGGAGGGTACCATCCTGCAAATAGTTTATAGTACAATTACGCCAGTCCCAGGTTAGGTTTAGGGATTTACCTCAATGCTCCTATTCCCAGGAGTTATGTTTTTTGTTGCGACGTCCAATTTGGCGAGATCGACCGCCTCGACATTCTGAGTTTGTGGAATCTGGTCGAGCTGACACTCATTGAATTTGGGAAGCAGTTTACATATCTTGGTTTTGTATCTCTACAACCTTTGTTCTTTGATCTGTAAAGTCCTGGTAACTTGGTTGGCGACGAGCTGAGAATCACATCGTAGTTTTAGACATCTCGCCCTATATTCAAGTGCTAGTCTCAATCCTGCAATTATGGCCTCATACTCGGCCTCATTGTTAGTCATATCTAGGCACCTTATGGATTGGATAACGACTTCACCAGTGGGAACTTCGAACACGAGTCCCAGTCCGAACCCGCACCGTTAGTGTATAATACCCATAGGTATTGTATTAGGTGAGAAGCTTGAGTGGCTTCCATCTCAGCGTCGGGCATCACTTTGGCACTAACGTCCGCAATAAAGTCAGTGAGCACTTGTGATTTTATTGTTGCACGAGGCTGATAAGTGATGTCGTACTCACTTAGTTCGATCGCCCACTTAGCCAGCATCCCCAACTGTGTAATATGATTCTCAAAGGAAACATGGTGATGACCTAGATTGGGTGGCACTGGAAGTACGACCTAAGCTTTCATGAAGCTACGACGAGGTCCAAAGCCAGTTTTCTTGAGGGGAGGATACCTCGTCTCGGTGTCGATAAATGTTTTACTGATATAATAAATTGGAGATTATGTACCTTTGTCTTCTCAAACTAGGACAAAGGGTGGTGATTTTAAGTATGTATTGAGTTCCTTCAGTGGTTGTACGAATTCAGGCATCCATTCAAGATCGTTATCCTTTTTGAGTATGTTCAATAACTTGTGCCATCAGTTTGACGACCTCGATAAAAATCTGGACAAGGCAGAAATTTGACCCGTCAGTGTCTGGACTTGTTTCTTAGTGGTTAGATGTTTCGATATCCCGTCGATAACTTTAATATGATCTAGGTTGACCTCTATTCCGTGATGTGATACTAGGAAGCCCAAGCACTTACCCGAAGTCACGCTAAATGCGCATTTCTCAGGGTTCAGTTTCATACCATACTTCCTCAATATTTCGAATGTCTCCTTTAAATGGTCGATGTGATCCTAGGACCTCAAGGATTTAACCAACATGTCATCGTTGTATACCTGTATTGCCGAGATCGTTTTTGAACATCTTCGTCACCAGGCTTTGATAGGTAACTCTCGCGCCCAACCCAAATGGCATGACCATGTAGCAGTACGTTCCTGTGTGAGTGATGAACATAGTTTTCTCTTAGTCATCTTCCTCCATGAGTATCTTATTGTAGCCTGAGTAAGCTCCATAAAACTTAGCAGCTTGTCACACCCCATGTTTCCGTACGTACGAGTACGTCGTAAGTCAATTGATGTAAGCTCAGAAATGAAATCATCTTTGAAAAGTTTACAAAGTTAGTTAATCATGTTAACGTGGAGGTTACAAATATTTAAGATCATGAATACCAAGTACCAAGAGGTTTTGAAGGCTTAGAAGATAAACGAATTGAAGAAAATAAGTTTCGTTGAAAGTCGACAAGTTGGAATGTTATAACATGTAATTTTGGGGTGAGACTAGGGTGCTTAACATTATAAAGAGATTATGTTATGATTTATTTTAGTAGTATGATATTCGTGTGTTATGTTTTAAAGTAAAGCGAGTTGTGGAACAAAAGTTGGAAAAGGTCATCACCAGTTACATTCAACAATATATTGAAAATAAGGTCAAATATATCTGAGCATTTCCACCAATGTACTTAGAATTACAGAATGATCTACCTACCAAATCGAAGATATAAGAGTCTAGTTTCCAAATTATTAAACCGTTCATTGATACAATATTGCAGTAGAGAGATATTTACATTTTTGCGAGACTGTGCAGGCTGGTAGGTGACAAGTAGGTGCATCACCTACTTGCCAAAAGGAGAGGCCTCAATTAAGTCGGCCAAGAGGGGAATTTTAAGGGATAATTAACTCATTTATTTCACTCATATTTCATACCACTAAACGAAGAGTGACCCTTTAAATCCTCCCCAAAAATCCCACACAAACCCTAGGTTATTTCGGGTGTTACGATGTGATTC
Source organism: Nicotiana undulata (assembly GCA_005239495.1). Classification (NCBI taxonomy): domain Eukaryota; kingdom Viridiplantae; phylum Streptophyta; class Magnoliopsida; order Solanales; family Solanaceae; genus Nicotiana; species Nicotiana undulata. Next base: position 6,874 of record ML263700.1, read on the forward strand.
TAGTTGCCAAAACCTCGGACAACTTACTAGTTTCTCTTTATCCTTCTTGTAGCTACGTTGGGGGACTGTTTTTTTATGAAGAAGGACTAGGTTTCGTGGTTTCTACTCATTCAAAGGTCAATTTATTCTTCTTCTTCCATTATCTATGCTTATACGAGTTGTAACTCGATCGTAAAGACTAGAACCAGCGAGTTTCGAAAGAGTTGTATGTTGTTTGTTGTTGCGTCATTGTTGGATGGTTGTAAAGTTATTTTTAAGTTGAATTAATGGCTGGTTTATTGTATGAGAGTCTTAATTATGTATTGTTGTTTGTGTTTCTCAATTTGAAAGAAAAGACAAGTCGAAACGTGTTGTAGTAAATTGAAAAATTAATTTTGTGTTGTTGAACTTGTGGGACTGTTTTGTTGGCTGTTTCGTGTTGCTTTTGGGTTGCCTATTTTGCTAATGTTTTTATGGATTTTGGGAGGATAAAGGGTTCGGAGAAACACCATATAATGTCAGGTTGGTTGGCTGGTCGTTCGTCGTTACATTTTTAAGGTTGTTTGACACTACTTTGGTTGTCGTTTTATGTATGAAGTGATTAGGGTGTGTGAGCTGTTTTGTGGTATATTGTCATGGAGATAAGTTTGGAAAATTATGCACACATGTTGTTATTGTTTTGTTCTTGGTGCTGTTGGTATATGGTATTGGAAGAGGGCCCTGTTACAAGGGAGATGCTGCCCAAAATTACGTAAACTAGCTACTAGTTTAAATTGCAGACTTAGACTTTACCCATCACTGATTTTGAATCTCCTTATGTTGTGGTAGATAGAGTTGTGTTGTTTGAAGAATTTTTTGGAAGGTATTAAGGACTCAACATAGTTAAGGTACGTTAAGGCTAAACTTTTATTTCATTTTGGCATGATCCAGTAACTACATGTGTTTGATAACGAGACATAAAGAGAAGTTCATATTGCTGAATTTATTTTCATTTTCCTAGTCTCATAAGTTACAACATTCTCCCTTATCGGGACTTCATATTAAGTTTAGTTTTGTCTCATGTCATCCAAGAGTGCAGAAAGTCTATATATACAGTATTATAGTATTTTCACCACCATCAAGCTATAATTGATGGGCAACCCCCTATTGGGTAACCTCTAATCAGATAATGAGTTATATACCGAGCCTACTAAAGCCGAGAGCCTATGAGCTATCCCAAAATGGCTGAGATACAGAGCCTAGTATGGCCGAGCGCCTATGAGCGAGCCTACTATGACAGATCAGCTACACATACCGAGCCTTGTAAGGTAGGACAACTATTTTACTTACTATATTGAGAGAGTTGAGTCAGCATTAGCAGGTAAGCATATCTTCAAATTATCTTTGACTCCCAGTTACTTTCAGTTATTATATTATCAGTTCAGTTTCAGCTTTCAATTATTTTGTTGCCTTACATACTCGATACATTATTTCGTACTGACGTGTGTTTTGTCGGGGACGCTGCATTTCATCCCTGCAGGTCCTCATTGACAGTTGGACTGACCCTCCCATCAGACAGAGTCAAACATTAGCTTGGTTGGTAAGATCCACTTCCTCGGAGTTACCAGGTTTAGACATTGGAGTCCATCTTATATATATACTGGTTTGATGGGTAAGTCGAGGCCCTGTACCGACCATTGCACAGTTCAGTTATCTCTAGAGGCTTGTAGACGAGTCCTATATATTTTGTATAGCAGTAGATGTTCATGGCGTCTTCGTCGGCCTGCACAATTATATATATCAACTTTTGGGTATGTTTACCCCTCATATGAGAGAGACGTTATTTTCAGATGATTCAGAATATGGCCTCATCGGCCTAAGTTGAGGGTTACCCCTCCAGAGTTCACAGTTACAGAGTGGTACGCTCGGGTCTAGTATGGCACCGGGTGCCGGACACACCTCTTCAGGTTTGGTGCGTGACAAACTTGTTAACAGAGCAGTTCTGTCCTAGCGAGTCTACAAGTTGGTCTAGTAGAGCCTTGTTTATGGATGTGTTGTGAATCACATTATATAAACAGGAAGCTACAAGGCATTCTGGAGTCTTTTACCCTTCTTTCAAATCCAAATTGTGCTATAGAGATGAGTCATAAGATTTCAAGCCAAGACTTTAGTTTGCTATTGATATAAAGATGCTTGCAATTAGAAAAATTACAACTAGCCAGAGGGCCACTACAACAACAGGTAGGGGCACTAGTAGAGAGATAATTCTTGACCATGTGGCCCAGTTTGAGGCCCTATCAGATCGTGCATACCAGATGTGCGAATTTCCTACTAAAGACCCTAAGACAAGAATATGTACTATACCCCGCGAATAGCAGGCCATGAGAGTACTAGAATGTAAAATTATAAGTCTCAACAGATAACAAAAGAAAGGTGAAGAAGGGTACGAGGTACCCAATTAATGAAGATTATCCAAATTTTCAATTCTTCTAAGTTACCTTCAACAGAAATAGAGGTACGTACAATAGGCCACACCCATCTTAGTTATGCCATATGGAAGCTAACATATATGGTTTAAGAGAAGGATGGAATATCAGGATCCAGCTTGGGTTAGAGTAAACCAAAATGATGGATTGAGCCAGGGGAGCTAAAAGTGAAACAATGTTTTGTTGAGGTTTTCAGAATAATGTGATAGACAGAAATATTAGAAGGAGAACAAGAAGAGAGTAAATGAAGCATTATGAGTAAGGTATGATAAATGAGTAAGAACAGTAAATCAAAATATGGTAGGATGATAGAGTCTATGATCAAGTGAAGGAAAAGACAAGAGATGACAGGCCTTGAGACATTAAGAGAGTATAAGCTGGTGACTCCTACGTGATTACCAACAAGCTAAGTTAGACCCCGGGAGTAATAAAAATTAGTATGTGCTAGTAAAACAAGATAAAACCGAACATGATTTAGGGACTGATGGATTTGATAATAGTCATCATCGTGAGAATTTCAGAGATCGTGTTTCGGCAATGATAGAATGGACAACAGAAGAATAACCTTTAAAGGTCATTCAGGAAGACGCTTCCCTAAAGCAAGCACTATGAGAAGAGTTAAGCTTAAGGAACTAAGTTTTCCAGTTATACTAGGTGTCACCCTCGTGCATAAGAAATTCAGTTATCCCTGGTAGAGAAGGGTTACTGCAAGGCGAACTAAAGTCAGTGAAGACGTGAAAAGACGCCAAAAATGAAGAGGTAAAACATATATAGGTAAATTTTCATAGCATTAAATGCTAATACTCCCCTAAAGAGGGGAAAACGATGTGATCTGGTATTAAGTCGGAGTTATGTAGTTCAAGTAGCTATGGAATAGTAAAGAAAGAATGCGGTAAAAAGGCGGCGAAAGGAATGAGATTGCATTTATTCAGATCCTACAAATATGTTATGACTCCAGAACATTAATCAAGAATGATGTGGGGGAGAGGTAGTAAGGGTGCCCGACCAGGATGTTATTGATCAATAAGTGTGAATGGACACTTGATACATTAGGAGCCAGTGCGAAAGGGAAGTTAAGAAAAAAGACATAACCCAAGAGAGGTTACACAGAATATAGATATGAGCATGGACTGACGAGTAGTTAGTAGTTGATCTTGGAAGAGCCTAGTTATGGATAGACAAGAGGTCTTAGATAAAGCAGCAGATCATGTAAGATAAACGTAGTGAAATCCAACACAAGAAATTTAGCCTCACAGCTATGACATCGTAATCCTTGAGAAATATTCAGATAGAAGTTGGGACAATTAAAGGTATCATATAAGTATTACAGGAAAAAAAAGAGTGACACTGGGGACATAGTCAAAATTTTAGTTCAGAAATAACCTGCGAGCACAAGGGCGCAGAGGTAGGTAACTAAGGGTAATTCTAAGCGAGTAAGTACATCAAAAATTTTGTCGGGTATACAATGTAAAAAGCTCCCAGCCTTACATGAGTCAGAAGGTCTTCCCTATATGATACAACAAAAGACTAGCTGAGGAAATAAGGAAGAAGGCTTCAACATAAGCATAGTGACCTAAAGAAGAGATGATCTTGGAACAACATTGCATGCACTCCATAAGAAAGTGGCACCTATCGTGAACAATGAACAAGTAGTATAATCAAAAGTAACATTTGAGATCATTTGAGTTGCACGAAATCCCAATAGGAGTGGACACTAAGATAAGCCAAGTACTCATGCAACAAGTGGCAGAACGACCAAGAAAAGTAATTGCATGCTTTTAACGAAAGTTGAGAAGGCACAAAAGAAATTATTCGATCTATGACCCATAGCTAGTTACGTTATGAACACACTTAAGATTTCCAAGTGTTATCCATGCAGCATATATGTTGACAATGATACATGTATAAGAGACTCCAGTATAAGTTAAAAGAAAGAATTGAGCCCACGTCACAAACAAAAGCTTGAATTGCTAAAAGGTTATATCATGGATGTTCCATAGCGTCCACGAGGGGCTAAAGTAATAACTAATACCCTGAGCCACAGATTATAAGATAGCGTAAGCGTACTTAAAAGCTAAGATAAAATAGGAAACTAAAGAGTTACATAAGCTAAGTGAATTAGGAGTCTGATTATTATTCCCCGAAGAGTATATGAATCGTGATTCAAAACATTGTAGAATCACTCAAAATATTGGAGGTACAAAAGTGATAGTAAAATGGTCATATTCTATAATGGCTCTACGATAAATCTAGTTAGAAGAGTACCAACCTCATAAGAAGTCAGTATGAAGCTTCCGCCGGATTGTGTATGCACATGCGGTCCAAGTATTATAGCAGAGCTTAAGATGTGGATGTGAAATCCACCTATGTGGAAGGGAAGTTATGAAAGAGATAGAAGATACGATGCAAGATTTAAAGGTAATTAAGGTACATGTGAAGAAGGTTCATGATTTCCAAGTACAGAAGGTTACGAATAATCCATATATCAGATAGAGGGCTGGAAGCGCCGTAATTTTGTATTAAGAAATTATAGTGGTGTCGTTAGTGGCATATCTTCCAGTCTATGGTTTCTAGGTACAAAGAGGTCTAGTTAAGAGGGAAAAGAAGAGTTAGAGACGATTTGATGTCTCACTTGAGGTTCTAGAATAACATAAGGAAATATATTGTGCTAGCAAGTAAAAGGAAGGTTGCGAGTAGTATAAATGGATATATGTAGGTCGCAAGCTAAAGTACGGTAGAGCGACAAAGTTTTAGGTAGACGGGAGTAAGGATAAGAAAAGGTGAGTGAGAATGTGATGAGAATAGGTAAGTCCTCGGGATTAAACCCATCAAAACAATAGAGATGGTGGTTTCCATTAGTTATTAAAAGCTCAGTACAACCTGAATAGACTCGGAGTTTAAGACTAAGAGAATTTAGAAGAGATGGAATGATTCCCTAGTGGTAGAATAAAGGTGTAATTGTGATAGATAAGTGGCTGACGTTTAGGCCTTTGATTGGGTAATGATTCAAAGAAAAGGGATTTCATGAATTGTACACGATTAAAATACCTCCATAAGAAGAATCACATTGGAATGCTATGAAATACAGTTATTGAAGTATAGTATTGCCCCTAAGTGGATTAGGCAAATAACTCCAGATTTTCCCCGATGAGACGTGAGTCCTAGTGAAAATGTATTACGTAAGAGGTTTCAAGTTATCAGAGGTAGATTATAGACCACCTTAAGGTGAATCAACAATAGGCGGAAAAAAGTGCCAAAGTATGAGATGAGATTAGGCCATCATTCTTAAGATGAACAGTAATGAGGAAAAACTAAAGGACTTAGATTTATACATATAGGATAAGCAACGAGAGAGTAACCTGGGGGTTGGTAGCAAACCTCGGTAATAATAAACCAAATAAAGTGTTATGGTATAGTACTGTCACACCCCAACCCTGGGGGATGCGACCGGCGCTTAACCGAGTGAACTCGGTCAAGCAAGCCTGATTAGCCTTTTCTACTCGTCTCATTTACGCCCCGTAATTAGGTTATAACATCGTTTACTGAGTTAGTAGGAAATAAATCAAAGCGTACGTACATAATATTAATCCATTCTTTCTTACATACCGATTTCTAAAAATTAGGTCTTTCAAAACATACATGCAAATTTCAATCTTTGTGGGATGGGATTACAGTTACAAGATTACCCAACAACCTCCCAACAACATACATGACCCACATGAGTTTCTACAGAGCCTCTAAGACAAAGAAGATGAACGTGGTTCCGCCGACAACAAGGCCCCGACAATACCTCAAAATAGAACAACATATACAAAAAGAGAGCAAGAAATTTTATACACGGCCCCGAGAGGAAATGGGGATCACCAGAACTGATGTAAGGAGGAGGATAAGACACCACTACCGACGATCACCGCTACCAGATACAGAGACACCTACATCCATAAGAAGATGTAGCGCCCCCGGCAAAAGGGACGTTAGTACCATCAAATAGTACTAGTATGTATGAACAAACTCTACTCTAGATAGAATAAACGGTAAGAATATAGAAATGCAATCAGAGACATCAACTAACATTACACAGAAATAGGGAGAACACAAGCAAGAATCACCATAGTTTCTTAATCCGTTATTCCATCTTTTGAATAGTAGTCCTTTAAAGCCAAGTGCAACAATTTTATAATGCCACCGTGTATTTTACACAGAGTCCGGTCTCGGCCTGACCGGCTAAGCCATCCCAAGTGAGACATCATCAACATCCTAATTCATAATACCACTGTGTAGTTTTCAAACGGAGTGCGATCTCTGCCCGATCGACTAAGCCATCTCACTTGAAATAGTGAGACATAGCCAATATCATATTTTCGATGCAAATACCATCATGTGTACAGCATGGAGTCCGATCTCGGCCCGATCGGCTAAGCCATCTCACTTTGGTACATAACCATATCAATTTAATTATTCGGTTCACATTCATTTTCCATCATTTATTATACAGTTCTTGGCACTTGGACATATCTAACAATTTGTGTCACATTCCTCTCTTTAACCGTTTCATATAATCATCCTTCATATTAACGAGAACCAACATATAAGGATTCGTACACATAAAAAAAAAAGAGCACGATAATCATAATTTACATTTTTCAAGTTGCATAGTAACATGGTAGCAACTCAGAACAATATGGAAACAGGAGTTTCCCAACTTAACACATTGAAACCATCAATTCTTCAGAGAATCAAACAAGGGACTCATACCCGGTATTTGAACACCAATAAGTTCATCCTATGGAGATAAGAGTTAGCCATTCATACCTTAAATTGGGTTTTTCCTTAATTTCTACCACAAATGCCGTAACCCTTAGCACCTTCAATCTCTTGGGAAGGAGACCCTTGTAAATATTCAAGGCGTTTAATTAAGAATTGAAGGACAACTGATGAGATTACTGCCTCTCTCTAGGACCCCTCTTCCTCACTCTAAATTACCAGATAATAGGCTTTAAATCATGAGGAATAGGTTTTATATTGGTCTGGAGTCGGGTTTAAAAATTAGAAAATGGGGTGCCCCGACTCAAAAATGCGGTCGCATATGCGACAGTAAAACAGATATGCGGCCCGCAAACCTGCCGCAAAAATGGCCTCAGCTGGGCGAACCAACTGCCCAATTATGCATCCAAGATGCGGCCCGCATAACCGTTTTGCGATCGCATAATACACCGCATAGTGGTTATGCGGTTGCATTTTGGACCGCATACCTTCCCTCAAATTGGGCAGTAACCTGCCCTACTCTGCGACTATTATGCAATCCGCAAAGCTGGTTTGCGATCGCATAGTGGACCGCAGATCTGCATCCTTTTGCAAAAAAAAATTCTCTAAGTCCGTAGGGTACTTTTCAATCCTAAAAGTTCTTCTACAGCTATAACAACATATGGATCTAACTAGGTATCATCTTGGTTAAGGATTTTACGGGTCTTTACATCCTCCCCCACTTAAGATCATTCATCCTCGAATGAGATCGGGGATTCATTTAGGTTCGAATATAGTATATGCCAACCCCCAAATTTATCTAACTCCCAAAAAAAATTCTGAAAATTTTGCCAGAGTTTCCTTTATAATTAGGCCTATCCACCTGTCAGAGAGCCCCCAAAACACATTTCAACAAACTTCATACAATCGGCCAACACAATAGAACACAAAACAACACAAATCAAGGTATCATAAAAGGACGGATGGCTATGGAAGGGGGTGGCCTTACACAATCCGGTAAGCAGTGCAAATATCTAAAGAAAACAACTTCATAGGCTATTACCTGACTATCCAAACAAATGAGGGTACTTCTGTTTCATTTCATTCACGTCTTCCCAAGTAGCCTCTTCGACTTGCTGGTTTTGCCATAATACCTTTACCGATGCAATTTCCTTGTTTCTCAATTTACGGACTTGTCTATCAAGAATCGCAACTGGAACTTCTTCATATGACAATCCTTCGTTAACCTCAACAGTCTCAACCGGGACGATGGCAGACGGGTCTCCAACCACTTTCTTCAACATGGACACATGAAACACCGGGTGCACTAATGACATCTCAAGGGGCAGCTTAAGCCTATATGCTACCTGTCCTATCCTTTGAGTGATTCTATATGGCCCGACGTACCTTGGACTCAATTTCCCTTTCTTCCCAAACCGCACGACCCCCTTCATGGGAGATACCTTCAAGAACACCCAATCATCCTTTTGGAACTCCAAATCCCTGCGACGAACGTCCGAATAGGATTTCTGACGGCTCTGAGAAGCTTTCGATTGCTCCTTTATGATTTTAACCTTCTCCATAGCTTGATGCACGAGGTCGGGCCCTAACAGCTCGGCTTCTCCCACCTCGAACCATCTAATCGATGACCTACACCTCTTACTATACAAGGCCTCGAATGGCACCATCTGGATACTAGCATGGAAGCTGTTGTTATAAGCAAATTCTATAAGCGAAAAATAATCGTCCCAGCTACCCTTGAAATCAAGCACAAAAGCACGCAACATGTCCTCAAGTGTCTGGATAGTCTGTTCTGCTTACCCGTCAATCTACCGATGGAAAGCCGTGCTGAGATTTACCTGTGTACCCAAACCTTGCTAAAACTTCTTACAGAAATTAGTTGTGAACTAGGTCCCCCGATCAGAGGATGGAAACTGGCATGCCATGGAGCATGACTATTTCTTTGATATATTACTGTTCCGCAGTGTCGGTAGACTTAACCGACAAGAAGTGTGCTAACTTCGTGAGCCGATCCACTATTACCCAAATTGAGTCAAACTTGCGCGGAGTACGGGGTAGTCCCACCACAAAGTCAATATTGACCATTTCCCATTTCCACATCGGAATATCATTAAGCTACGCCAACCCACCGGGCCTTTGATGTTCGGCCTTCACTTGTTGACAATTCAGACATTTTCCCACAAAGTCACACCCCTCTTCATGCTATTCCACCAATAAACTTCCTTGAGGTCGTGATACATTTTTGTAGAACCGGGGTGTACGGAATATCTGGAATTATGAGCCTCTGCCATTATCTTCTCCCGAAGGTCATCCACTTCTGGGACACATAACCGCCGTTAGCACCGTAAAACACCATCATTTCTACTGAGAGAAAAGGTTGTGGTCCTATGATTAAGAATTGCTTCCTTCAGCCGCGTTAACATAGGATCATTGTATTGTTTTTCCTTGACTTCTGCCACAAGCGATGATTCTGACCTGTTACGTACTATGACATCCCTTTCGTCAGAGGTCGTAAGACAAACCCCCAGACTGGCCAACTGGTGAACTTCTCGAGCCAAGGGCCTTTGACCTGCTTCCAAGTGAGCCAAGCTACCCATAGATTTTCGACTAAGAGCATCTGCCACCACATTAGCTTTCCCTGGATGATATAAGATATCCATGTCATAATCTTTGAGCAAATCCAACCATCTTCTTTGCCTCAAGTTTAATTCCTTCTGTTTGAATATATATTGAAGACTCTTGTGGTCTGTGAATACGTCCACGTGGACCCCATATAGATAATGCCGCCAAATCTTTAATGCAAAAACAACTGCTGCAAGCTCCAAGTCATGAGTCGGATAATTCTTTCGTGATTCTTAAGCTGCCTTGAAGCATATGCTATAACCTTACCACATTGCATTAACACGCACCCAAGACCAACCCTTGAAGCATCACAATACACCACAAACCCCTCCGTACCCTCTGGCAAGGTCAGCACCGGCGCCGAAGTCAATCTTGATTTCAATTCCTGTAAACTCCTTTCACAAGCATCGAACCACTGGAACTTGACCGCTTTCTGCGTCAGTTTAGTCAATGGGGAGGCGAGAGTAGAGAATCCTTCCACAAACCTCCTATAATAGCCGACTAAACCCAAGAAACTGCGAATCTCTGTCGGGGTTGTAGGTCTAGGCCAATCCTTTGCTGCTGTGATCTTATGGGGATCAACCTTAATCCCTTCCCTATAGACAATATGGCCCAAAAAGGTAACGGATTTGAGCCAAAATTCACATTTCGAGAACTTTGCATATAACTGGTGCTGGTGAAGAGTCTGCAGGACTGCCCTGAGGTGATTGACATGATCTTCTCGACTTCGTGAATATACAAGAATATCGTCAATGAATACTATCACAAAGGAGTCAAGAAATGGCTTGAAGACCCAATTCATAAGGTCCATGAATGCAGCTGGGGCATTGGTTAGCCCAAAGGACATCACCAAAAATTCAAAATTCCCATATCGAGTTTTGAAAGCTGTTTTAGGAATATTATGCTCCCTTACTTTTAGTTGGTGATACTCGGACCGTAAATCAATTTTGGAGAAGAACCTTGCGCCTTGCAATTGATCGAATAAATCATCTATCCGAGGTAGTGGGTATTTGTTTTGATTGTGACTTTGTTGAGTTGACGGTAGTCAATACACATCCGGAGCGATCCATCCTTCTGTCTAACAAAGAGAACTGGTGCGCCCCACGGTGACACACTAGGTAGGATGAAACCCTTTTCTAGCAAATCCTTCAGTTTCTCCTTTAGCTCCTTCAATTCCGCCGGTGCCATCCTGTAGGGTGGAATAGATATCGGTTGCGTTCCCGGCAATACATCAATCCCAAAATCAATTTCTCTGTCTAGAGGAATCCTATGGAGCTTATCTGGAAAGACATCAAGGAACTTATTCACAATAGGCACGAACTCGAGAGCAGGCACCTCAGAGGTGGTGTCCGCAACTCGGACCAAATGATAATTACACCCCTTTTTGATCATCTTCGAGGCCTTAAGGTAGGAAATAAACCTACCTCTCGGCATAACATTATTCCCTTCCCACTCAACAACTGGCTCATTAGGAAACTCAAGCCTCAAAATTCTGGTTCGTCAGTCGAGTTTGGAAAAGCATGAATAAAGCCAATCCATTCCCATTATTACATCAAAATCAATCATTCCCAGCTCAATAATATCGACTGTGGTATCCCAACCATGCACCGTGACAACACAATCTCTATAGACCCGCGTGGCCGTAATAGATTCACCAACTGGAGTAGATACTGAGAACGGCTCATGAAGCTATTCCGGTTCTATCCCAAAGCTTGAAGCAACATAAGGAGTGACATAGGATAAAGAAGATCCAGGCTCAATAAGGGCTTACACATCATGGGATTGAACAGTCAAAAATACCTGTGACGACATCTGGAGAAGCCTCTACACTCTGACGACCACTCAGGGCATATAACCGGCTAGGTCCTCCCGGACCCCGTGCTCCACCCCTAGATGCACCCTGCCCTACTGGTGCTAGAGAGCCTCGGGCTAGAGGGTGTGCTGAAGATGTAGCAGCTGAAGAACTGGATGGATGGGCGGTGCCCCTGCCTGCGCCCTGGCTGGATGCACAACACTCCCTCTGAATATGGCCTCTCATCCCACATCCATAACATACTGGCATGTCCATGTAACAGAGCCCCGGATGTAACCTCCCAGACTTAGGGCATGGGGCCCTCCGCTGTTGCTGGAATCTCCCTTATGATCGACCTTGATGGTGGAATCTCCTGCTGCCTAGGCTGGGCCCAAAGCGACTTCCCTTATGACGATTTTGCCCTGATGGTGGGGCATGGCTGAAGACTGAACATAAGACTGGGATGGCTCTGATGATCCTTCCCGAGACACTGGTCTCCCACCTCCGAATGAACCCCCAAGGTTGCCCGCTGACCGGGTCCTACTACCACCTACTCGATCCATCTTTAGCTTTAACTTTCGAGCCTCTGTAGCCTGGGCAAACCCCACAATCTTCCCATAGCTCATGTCAGAATGTAGTGCAGCTGTGGCAGCTTCATTGATAACCAAGGGACCAAGGCCTTGTACAAATCGACGAACTCTGGCCTCCATAGTTGGCATTATATAAACAACATACTTGGACAGGCGCACAAACTCCATATGATAATCCCACACACTTTTACTACCTTGTTTGAGGGTCTCAAACTCTGAAGCACGGGCTGCCCTAGTTTCGGCGGGCAAGAAATGGTCTGTGAAGGCATCTGCGAACTCACTCCACCTCGCCGGAGGGTTCCCCTCCTCACGGGAATCCTCTCACATCTCAAACCAGGAATATGGCACCCCTTTTAGACGATAGGAGGCCAGATCTACTCCCTACGTTTCAATAGAACGCATAACTCGGAGGGTCTTGTACATCTCATCGACGAAATCTTGAGGGTCAGCCTCGGGGTCAGTACCTGTGAACTCTAGAGAGGATAACTGGAGGAACCCGTTAACCCTGGAACCGGAAGGATCCCCTTGCCCGCTAGAGGAAGCAGAGGCAATGTTTGACCTCTAGGCCTGAGAAGCCACCAACTACGTCACCATCTGAATAGCTCCCCTAAAATCCCCATCAGAAATACCGGGACCGGAAGCTGGGGCTGGAGGAGGATCAGGAATATCAGTGGGAGGGATTGTGGCACCCTCCGTAGTAGTAGGAATTGGGATGGTCCATTCTAGAGCAGAGGAATCAGGCAGATTCATAGTCGGGGAATTATTTTCACTTGTATCATCAAATTGGGAATCACTGGCCACTCCTAGGGTGGCATTGGCCTCTTGGCCAAGTCGCGCTTTCTTCCTGGGTGCCATTTACTGAAAGTTAAAACAATGCACGAGTTAGAGAGAAAACAACCTCACTTTCCACTCCATCGCACGATATAGGATAACAATGAAGGGTATTATTCCTAAATGTCCAAGCAGCCCCCTAATTATAGATGTGGTCGACAACACACCGATAAGTAGGGATCTACTGGACACGGCTCCGAGACATCCTAGGACACTTTAAACCTTAGGCTCTAATACCAAGTTTGTCACGCCCCAACCCTGGGGGACGCGACCGGAGCTTAACCGAGTGAACCCGGTCAAGCAAGCCTGATTAGCCTTTTCTACCTGTCTCATTTATGCCCCGTAATTAGGTTATAACATCGTTTATTGAGTTAGTAGGAAATAAATCAAAGCGTACGTACATAATATTAATCCATTCTTTCTTACATACCGATTTCCAAAAATTAGGTCTTCCAAAACATCATGCCAATTTCAATCTTTGTGGGATGGGATTACAGTTACAAGATTACCCAACAACCTCCCAACAACATAAATGACCCACATGAGTGTCTACAGAGCCTCTAAGACAAAGAAGATGAACGTGGTTTCGCCGGCGACAAGGCCCCGACAATACCTCAAAATAGAACAACATATACAAAAGGAGAGAAACACATTTTATACACGGCCCCGAGAGGAAATGGGGATGACCAGAACTGCTGTAAGGAGGAGGAGAAGGCACCACTACCGACGATCAGCGCTACCAGCTACAGAGCCACCTACATCCATAAGAAGATGTAGCTCCCCCGGCAAAAGGGACGTTAGTACCATCGAATAGTACTAGTATGTATGAACAAACTCTACTCTAGATAGAATAAACGGTAAGCATATAGAAATGCAATCAGAGACATCAACTAACATTACACAGAAATAAGGAGAACACAAGCAAGAATCACCATAGTTTCTTAATCTGTTATTCCATCTTTTGAATAGTAATCCTTTAAAGCCAAGTGACACAATTTTATAATGCCACCGTGTCTTGTACACAGAGTCCGGTCTCGGCTCAACCGGCTAAGCCATCCCAAGTGAGACATCATCAGCATCCTAATTCATAATACCACTGTGTCGTTTTCACACGGAGTCCGATCTCGGCCCGATCGGCTAAGGCATCTCACTTTAAATAGTGAGACATAACCAATATCATATTTTCGATGCAAATACCACCATGTGTACAACATGGAGTCCGATATCGGCCCGATCGGCTAAGGCATCTCACTTTAAATAGTGAGACATAACCAATATCATATTTTCGATGCAAATACCACCATGTGTACAACATGGAGTCCGATATCGGCCCGATCGGCTAAGCCATCTCACTTTGGGGCATAACCATATCAATTTAATTATTCGGTCACATTCCTTTTCCATCATTTATTATATAGTTCTTGGAACTGGGACATATCTAACAATTTGTGTCACATTTCTCTCTTTAACCGTTTCATATAACCATCCTTCATATTAACGAGAACCAGCATATAAGGATTCGTACACAAAAAGAAGAGCACGATAATCATAATTTACATTTTTCAAGTAGTATAGTAACATGGTAGCAACTCAGAACAATACGGAAACAGGAGTTTCCCAACTTAACACATTGAAACCGTCAATTCTTCAGAGGATCAAACAAGGGACTCATACCCGGTATTTGAACACCAATAAGTTCATCCTATGGAGATTAGATTTAGCCAGACATACCTTAAATTGGGGTTTCCCTTAATTTCTACCACAAATGCCGGAACCCTTAGCACGTTCAATCTCTTGGGAAGGAGACCCTTGTAAATATTCAAGGTGTTTAAGTAAGAATTGAAGGACAACTGATGAGATTACTGCCTCTCTCTAGGACCCCTCTTCCTCACTCTAAATTACCAGAGAATAGGTTTAAAATGATGAGGAATGGGTTTTATATTGGTCTAGGGTCGGGTTTAAAAATTAGAAAATGGGGTGCCCCGACTCAAAAATGCGGTCGCATATGCGACCGTAGAATGGACATGCGGCCCGCAAACCTGCCGCAAAAGTGGCCTCAGCTGGGCGAACCTACTGCCCAATTATGCGTCCAAGATGCGGCCCGCATAACCATTATGCGATCGCATAATGCACCGCATAATGTTTATGCGGTCGCATTTTGGACCGCATAATTTCCCTCAAATTGGGCAGTCACCTGCCCTACTCTGCGTCCATTATGCGATCCGTAAAGCTGGTTTGCGATCGCATAGTGGACCGCAAATCTCTATACTTTTGCAAAAAATTTCCTCTAAGTCCGCAGGGTACTTTTCAATCCTAAAAGTTCTTCTACAGCTATAATAACATAGGGATCTAACTGGGCATCGTCTTGGTTAAGGATTTTACGGGTCTTTACATCCTCCCCCACTTAAGATCATTCGTCCTCGAATGAGGATCGGGGATTCACTTAGGTTCGAATATAGTATATGCCAACCCCCAAATTTATCCAACTCCCAAAAAATTTTCTAAAAATTTTGCCAGAGTTTCCTTTATAATTAGGCCTATCCACCTGTCAGAGAGCCTCCGAAACATATTTCAACGAACTTCATACAATCGGTCAACACAATAGAACATAAAACAACACAAATCAAGGTATCATAAAAGGACGGATGGCTATGGAAGGGGGTGGCTTTACACAATCCGGTAAGCAGTGCAAATATCTAAAAAAAACAACTTCATAGGCTATTACCTGACTATCCAAACAAATGAGGGTACTTCTGTTTCATTTCATTCACGGCTTCCCAAGTAGCCTCTTCGACTTGCGGGTTTCACCATAATAAATTTACCGATGCAATTTCCATGTTTCTCAATTTACGGACTTGTCTATCAAGAATCGCAACTGGAACTTCTTCATATGACAATCCTTCGTTAACCTCAATAGTCTCAACCGGGACGATGGCAGACGGGTCTCCAACCACTTTCTTCAACATGGACACATGAAACACCGGGTGCACCAATGACATCTCAGGGGGCAACTTAAGCCTATATGCTACCTGTCCTATCCTTTGAGTGATTCTATATGGCCCGACGTACCTTGGACTCAATTTCCCTTTCTTCCCAAACCGCACGACCCCCTTCATGGGAGATACCTTCAAGAACACCCAATCATCCTTTTGGAACTCCAAATCCCTGCGACGAACGTCCGAATAGGATTTCTGACGGCTCTGAGCAGATTTCGATCGCTCCTTTATGATTTTAACCTTCTCCATAGCTTGATGCACGAGGTCGGGCCCTAACAGCTTGGCTTCTCCCACCTCGAACCATCCAATCGACGACCTACACCTCTTACCATACAAGGCCTCGAATGGCGCCATCTGGATACTAGCATGGAAGCTATTGTTATAAGAAAATTCTATAAGCGAAAAATAATCGTCCCAGCTACCCTTGAAATCAAGCACACAAGCACGCAACATGTCCTCAAGTGTCTGGATAGTCTGTTCTGCTTGCCCGTCAATCTGCAGAAGGAAAGCCGTGCTGATATTTACCTGCATACCCAAACCTTGCTAAAACTTCTTACAGAAATTAGCTGTGAACTGGGTCCCCCGATCAGAGGATGGAAATTGGAATGCCATGGAGCATGACTATTTCTTTGATATATAACTAAGCATATTGTTCCGCAGTGTCGGTGGACTTAACCGGCAAGAAGTGAACTTCTGTAAATACTCCCCAAAAATCTCACACAAACCCAAGGTTATTTCGGGTGTTACGATGTGATTCTAGTGGCGAAAACCTCGGACAGCTTGCTAGTTTCTCTTTCTCCTTCTTGTAGCTACGTTGGGGGACTGAATTTTGATGAAGAAGGACTAGGTTTCATGGTTTCTACTCAGTCAAAGGTAAATTTATGCTTCTTCTTCCATTATCTATGCTTATACGAGTTGTAACTCGATCGTAAAGACTAGAACTAGCGAGTTTCAAAATAGTTGTATGTTGTTTGTTCTTGCGTCACTGTTGGCTGGTTGTAAACTTATTTTTAAGTTGAATTAATTGATGGTTTATTGTATGAGAGGATTAATTATTTATTGTTGGTTGTGTTTCTCAATTTGAATGAAATGACAAGTCGAAACGTGTTGTAGTAAACTGAAAAATCAATTTTGAGTTGCTGAACTTGTGGGAATGTTTTTTGGGCTTTTTCGTGTTTCTTTTGGAGTGCCTCTTTTGCTATTATTTTTATGGACTTTGGGAGGAGAAAGGGAGCGGAGAAACACCACATAATGTCAGGGTGGTTGGCTGGTCGTTCGTCTTTACATTTTTAAGGTTGTTTGACACTACTTTGGTTGTCGTTTTATATATGAAGTGATTAGGGCGTGTGGGTTGTTTTGTGGTATATTGTCAAGGAGATAATGTTGGAATATGATGCATACATGTTGTTATTTTTTTTTCTTGGTGTTGGTTGTATATTGTATTGAAGGAGGGCCTTGTTATAGGGGAGATGCTGCCCAAATTTACGTAAACGAGCTACTAGTTTAAGTTGGAGACTTAGCCTTTATTCAACATTGATTTTGAATCTCCTTATGTTGTGGTAGATTGAGTTGAGTTATTTGAAGAATTTCTTGGACTCAACAGAGTTAAGGTATGTTAAGGCTAAACGTTTCTTTCATTTTGGCATGATCCAGTAACTACATGTGTTTGATAACGAGCATAAAGAGAAGTTCATAACGAGACATATTCCTAGTCTCATAAGTTACAACATTCTCCCTTATCGGGACTTCGTATTCAGTTTAGTTTTGCCTTATGTCAGCCAAGAGAGCCTACTATGGCCGAGCGCCTATGAGCGAGCCCAGAATTGCCGAGATACAGAGTCTAGTATGGACGAACGCCTCTGAACGAGCCTACTATGGCAGAGCAGTTACACATACCAAGCCTTATAAGGTCGGACATCTATTTTACTTACTATATTGAGGGAGTTGAGTCAATATCAGCAAGTAAGCATATCTTCAGATTATCTTTGACTCCCAGTTACTTTCAGTTATTATATTATCAGTTCAGTTTCAACTTTCAGTTATTCTGTTGCCTTACATACTCAGTACATTATTTCTTACTTACGTCTCTTTTGCTGGGGATGCTGCATTTCATGCCTGCAAGTCCTCATTGACAGGACTGACCCTCCCAGCAGACAAAGTCAAACATCAACTTGCTTGGTAAGCTCCACTTCCTTGGAGTTACCAGGTCTAGACCTTAGAGTCTATTTTATATATATACAGGTTTGATGGGTAGGTCGAGGCCCTGTACCGACCATGGTACCATTCAGTTATCTCTATAGGCTTGTAGACGAGTCCTATATATTTTGTATAGCAGTAGATGTTCATGGCGTCTTCGTCGGCCTGCACAATTATATATATCAACTTTTGGGTATATTTACCCCTCATATGAGAGAGACATTATTTTCAGATGATTCAGAATATGGACTCATCAGCCTAAGTTGAGGGTTACCCCTCCAGAGTTCACAGTTATAGAGTGGTACGCTCGGGCCGAGTATGGCACTGGGTGCCGGACATGCCTCTTCAGGTTAGGCGCGTGACACAACTCATGCCATGTTGTCGCGTTGATGAGTTGGCTGATGTGTGGCAATGGGAAAGAATCCTTTAAGCAAGCTTTGTTCAGATCCGTGAAGTCCACGCACATCCTCTACTTCCCATTTTTCTTTTTGACCATTACCACGTCGGCAATCCACTTAGGGTACTTCGAATCCCTAACTGAAAAATTGGCCAATAGTTTCTCTACCTCCTCTAGGATGGCCTCATTCATGGTGGGGTTGAACTTTCATCGGACCTGCCTTACTGGGGTAGTAAAAGTCGACATTTAGCGTGTGTGTGGCTATATCTTTAGGGATGTCGGGCATATCTACATGGCTAAAGACCAACAAATCTATGTTATCTATTAAAATTGACAAAATTTATCTAGGTTTTGGAGTTTGCAGCCGATGGAGGCCTTTTTGCTGGGGTCACTGTTCTCTAGATGGATGGGATCGAGGTCCTCTATGATCGATATTGCAGCTTCAATCATTTTTGGGTCCATAATGGTGTCTTTGGTTTCGACCTGCAGGGGCCTCAACTCTACTGATTGCCATGCTTCCTTTTTATTTTCTTTCTTTTGTTGGGTTGTTGTACGACGCATGGAGATCTGATAACATTCCTAGGATTTGTGTTGTTCCCTTCATATGTTGAATATTCCCCATATGGTCAGGAACTTGATCACTTGGTACAAGCTGGAGGGGACTGTTCTCATGGGTGTATCCACGGTCGACCTACGATGGTATTGTATGCGGTGTCTTGAACCATAATATGGAATGTGGTCTCCAGCGTCACCCCGTCGGCGAGGTCGAGGAGTGTGATCTCACCCGAAATTTGTTCAACTGCATTGTTAAATCCGGTTAGTGCAATGCAGAGCGACACTATCTTATCCGCAAGTCACATCTATACGGTACTCGAGGATGGATGATGTACGCCCTACTTCCATCGTCTACCATAATTCTCCTAACATCAGTATCAAGAATTCGTAAAGTAATGACAAGTGCATCATTGTGAGGGAAAGTCAAACCGTCGGCATTTGACTCATCAAAGATGATACTTTATTCAAGGTCGTCATACCGTTTGTGGGTGATTGATCTCTTGAGTTTGTGAGTGGCAGTGACCTTGATGCCGTTGATGGAGGCATCGTCATTTCCACCAATAATCATGTTGATGGTGCTAGCGGGTGAAGGTGGATTTGGTGGGCCTGGATTCTCGACCCCTTGATAAGGTGTTCCTTCCTTTGTCTTTGAGTAACTCTTTGAGGTTCCCTTACTGCAACATGTTCGCTACTTCTAGTTTTAGAGCGTGTCAGTCCTTCATTTTGTGTCCATGAACTTGGTGGAACTCATAGAAAGCGTCAAACTTTCTGGTGCTTGGGTTGGACCTCATCTTTGGCAGCCACTTCACCTTTGTTCCGAGCTTCCAAAGTGCGCAAACAACCTCTTTAGGTGACTCACAAAAGGTATGAGTAGATAGTAAGGGGGCATACCTCAATCGTTTATGTGGACGACTAATCTTGGCCTAGAGGGGCCGTATTTGCGGCAGAAGTTGGGTACGGGTGCCCTGATGTAAGGTTGATGCTGATCTCCGCCTGATCGCGGTATCAGAGGGTCTCTCCTCGTGTTGTCTCTGCGGTCCCTCTTGTGTTTGAATTGTACTGAGGTGAGTCATCGGGTTGGCCCATTGAGGTCTTCATCATCTGCCCTAACCTCGACACAGTAGGCATTGTGGATCTCGTCCCAAGTAGCCGGTGGGTACTTCATCAATCGCTTCAGTATATTTCTGGTCACCTTTCAACCTTCTCTGTGCAGCCTGTTTTGAAAGGCTGCCATGGCCATTCCTTCGGAGGCATTTGGTAAAGTCATCCTCACCTTGTTGAATCGGGCGAGGAAGTCCCTCAGACCTTCCCCGGGGATTGTCTGATGGCGAAGATATCATTCACCCTCGTTTAAGCTTTATTGGCCCCAATATGCACCGTCACGAACTTGTTTGCCATCTCTTCGAAATTTATTATGGAATCGGTCGTCAGTTGCGAATACCATGTCAATGCCCCTCATGTGAGGGTTTCACCAAAAAATTTCAGCAAGCATATGCTCATTGGTAAGGTCGTTACCTTTTATAGCGGTGACATAGTAAGTTACACGGTCCTCGAGATCAGTCGTTCTGATGGTAGGCTAGAAACCCGTGTTTTAGCCGCATTTTTCACTCTAATTACTACACTTTGAGCGTGTTTGAGCTTAAATGATAGTGATTTGCACTTATTACGTGTTTTATGCTTTGTAGGAGATGATCCTGAGTTAAAAAGATAAATTGGAGCTAAATAAAATAATCTGGAGTTGTGAAGCCTGAGTAAAAGCCAAGGAATTAAACCGAGATCACGTCTGGGGCTCGTGGACCGATGTGCATATGAAAGTTGGAAGAAATAGCAAGGGTTATGACATTTGTACTAATGCTTCACACCATGCGTAGTACTATGCGACGCATCAATGCAAATGTGCATCATAAATTTGAGAAGTTCAGAGACTTGTAGATTTTAGGTCTGAGAGAAAAATACACTAATGCTAGGTGTTATCCCCTTGACAAAGTTCCTTGGCAGATGTGGGTTGTGACAAGGATTTTCATGATGGCCTTGGCACACAATCTGAAAAATAGGGCAACATCATGACGGGCAGCTCGACATGATGGACTGTGCCGAGTTGACAAATGCACCTTGACAGAAGCAAGCCACATTTCACATAGACGTGGGGGTCGGCATGCCAATGGCAAGGCAAAACCATGTCAAAGCAGGGTCCAAGACATGTCAAGGCAAAGCAAGACAAGCAATGACAAGGGCATGAGCAGATTTGATCAAGTTGGGGGCGACTTGACATAAGTGGGAAACTAAGGCAATGGACATGTGCGACTAAGTAAATGGGTGACAAGTTGCGGTCATGAAATTGGGGCGGAGCAGTGTCAAAGGGAAAGGTTGGGCGCAATGCCACCCTAAGGCGTGCATCAGCTGGCCAAAACAAGCACACGCAGTGCACATGATAAGGCAATTGAGCAGTTACAACTACCCCATCCAAGCATGACTGATCATAGGGATAACTGGAGGCACATGTTTTATCATGAATGATTGTGTGGCTTAGTGATACACCTTTTTAGCATGTTTTCCATGTTTGCCCATTAGTTGGGGCTTGTCAACTGATTGCTTTAAACGCTGCCAAGTGTAATTAGGCAGTCTGCACTATAAATATGTGCATAAAGCTATCCCAAAGGGGCAGAACTTAGTCTTGTGGCAATTTGTTAAGCCAAAAACGTCTAAGTAATTCCTAAAGGTGGGAAAATAATTGTGGGGCAGGGAACTGGGGTGTTCTTTGTTCTTGGCCAGAGGGTTGGCTTTATTGTATTCATGTATTAATACGAGTTGGGAAGAGATTCCTATAAATTTCGTGTGTGCCTTTTAGTTTTCTTGTTGCCTTAATTTTATTCCAAGTCCCAAACATCCTAAAATAATTCTAAGTGTTGGAAAGTCTGAAGTCAAGGTTGGGCTTGACTGCCGCACAATGGTGAATCTCAGGCAGAATTCGAGTGACATAAATCACCCACGTGACAACTGGTATCAGAGCGTGGTTGGAACGAGATGAAGACACCGCGTTCAGTGGTTGAATTTCGTGAAAGATGGTCGGTGGAAACGCAAAACTGAGGCAAAAAAGTTGCTGCATTGGAGGCGCTCGTCGGATTGTTGATGGCGATCAATTTATGACTATTGTGACTCGTCTCACCTATCTTGAGGCCGAGATGAACAAGCTGATCCAGGAGTGCACAGATATTTAAGTGGAAAATGGGTTACTGCGTTGTGCTATTTGCAACAATGATGCACAACGTGGGCATATCGTACCAAGCTCAAAATACCTGAGCCTAAAGAGTTTAATGGTGCAAGGAGTGCTCAGAAACTCAAAAATTTCTTGTGGGATATGGAGTAGTGCTTTCAAGCTGCCCATGTGCTAGATGAAGACAAGGTCACCATTACGACTATGTACTTGGTGGACGATGCAAAGCTTTGGAGGCGGACGCGCGTGGCAGACGATGTAAGTACGAGTAGGCCTAAGATTGATTCTTGGGAAGGGCTGAAAAAAGAGTTGAAGGATCAATTATTTCCTGGCAATGTGTGCTGGATTGCTAGAGATTATTTGAAGAAGTTGAAAAAAACTGGAAAGGTCATGGATTATGTCAAAGATTTCAGTTCTTTGATGTTGGATATAAGCATCACGTCTAAAGAAGACAAGCTGCACAATTTCCTTTACGGGTTGCAGTCGTGGGCACAGATGGAAATCCGAAGGCAGAATGTGAAAGACCTTACTAGTGCTAACGTTGTTGTTGATGCTTTGGGTGACTTCCGGCTGGGGCATGAATGTTCTGATTTCTCTGCTACTTCAAAGTCCAGAAAAGAGAACAAGGGAAAGGAAAAATGGTGGAGGAAAAACGAGAATGACAGGGGAAGTGTTGTTGAGGGCAATGGCAAGGAAAAGCAATGTGATGTACCTTCGACAAACAAGGGACAAAACATCAATTTTGATGGTTGTTTATTTGTAAAGGACCACACATGGTGAGGGACTGTCTGAAACTTGAACGGATTACAACTTTTTTTGGTGATGAAAAAGGTGAAGATGAGCCGAACGAGGAAGAACATGAGAAGGAGACTGCATATTTAGGGCATATGATGGTGCTAAAATACGGAAATTGCTTCGTTGAAGACAATGAATTCATCGGGTGGGGATGATTTTTTATTCCCTTGACAAAGTTCCTAGGCAGATGTGGGTTGTGACAATGATTTTCATGATGGCCTTGGCACACAACTTGAAAAATGGGGAAACATCATGACATGCAGCTCGGCATAACGGACTGTGCGAAGTTGACAAACTCACCTTGATGGAGGCAAGACGCATTTCACATGGACGTGGGGGTTGGCAAGGTAAAACCATGTCAGAGCAAGGGCCAAGACATGGCAAGGCAAAGCAAGACAAGGGAATGAGAAGATTTGATCAAGTTGGGGGCGACTTGACATAAGCGGGCAGCTGAGGCAACATACGGGTGCGGCTAAGTCAATGGGCAGCAAGCTGTGATCATGACATTGGGGCGGAGTAGTGTCAAAGAGCATGGATGGTTGCAATTTCAGCCTTGGGCGTGCAGCAACTGGCCAAAACAAGCACATGCAGTGCACATTACAGGCCAGTTGAGTTGTTACAACTACCCCATCCAAGCATGAGTAATCATGGGGCTAAGTGGAGGCACGTTTTTTATCATGACTGATTGTGTGGCTTAGTGATACACATTTTAAAGCATGTTCCCCATGTTTTTCCATCAGTTGGGGCTTGTCAACTAATTGCTTTAAATGCTGCTAAATGTAATTAGGCAGCCTGCACTTTAAATATGTGCATAAGGTTGTCCCAAAGGAGCAGAGCTTAGTCTTGCGGCAATTTGTTAAGTCAAAAATGTCTAAGTAATTCCTAAGGGTGGGAAATTAGTTGTGGGGCAGGGAAATAAGGTGTTCTTTGTTCATGGCCATATGATTGGCTTTATTTTGTTCTTGTGTTCACATATTAATACGAGTTGGGAAGAGATTCATGTAAATTTCGTGTGTGCCTTTTACTTTTCTTGTTGCCTTAATTTTATTCCAAGTCCCAAAGCCTTTTACTTTTCTTGTTTCCTTAACTTTATTCCAAGTCCCAAACGTCCTAAAATAATTCTAAGTGTTGGAAAGGCTGAAGTCAAGGTTGGGCTTGACTTCCGCATGGTGGTGAACCTCGGGCAGAATTCGAGTGACATAAATCACCCCCGTGACACTAGGCATAGTGCGTGACATGCGTAGCATCAGTACAAAATTTTGTCAGACAAGCTCAGTTCAGAGAGTTTACAATTGAGCAAATTGCATTAATGCTACGCACCTTGCGTGGCATAGTGTGACGCATGAAGTGTAAATTTTTTATAGGTTTTCCCACTTTGGCTCAAAGAGGTAGTTTCGTCTGGGTTCGTTCCTACTTGGTATAAATAACACTAGAAACACGTTTTTAGGGAATTTTTTACCTTGGAAGATTTTGGAGAAAATTAGAGGCTACAAGACACGGGACTCCATCATCTTTCCATCAATTCAATACGGGAGTTTGGATTGTAACGTTTGATTGATGTTTTCTCATTATTTAATCATATTTGTGATGACTTCTTACCTAAATATGGAGTAGTTTACCTTAGGGTTTGACGGATATGGTATTTTGATAGATACTTATAAATTTTAACTCTAGTTCTTGCTTGAATTCGTTTATGGAGTTTTGAATTATTTAAACTTTATTCATCAGTTTATTTAATCTAAAGAGGAATATCTTGGTGATTATATTTGCATTATTTTGTTTGATTTAATTTATTGATTCTCTTAAGTAGCCGGAAGAGCTTGTTGAATTGTTGATTAAATCAAGTTAGTAGAATATTCGAAAGACAATTTTCTAAGTATCAATCCATTAACGCATGCTTTCATACTTCATAGTGCTTATATTAGTTCATCTCATAGAATTAAGATTAATCGAGAGAGGAGTCTTGACTATACGTTTGAACTAATCATCGAGTGAATTCGTGAGAATCATTAGAACAATAGAGTGAATTAAACTAGAGTTAAGTCCCAAATAGCTATCTTACACATATCCTACCAAACCCTTATCCCTCACATTGATAAGAAACCACTATGTGAATTCCCAATTTCTTGTTGTCAACTGTCAATTGCATTGTTTTAGCAGATAAACTTATATCATAATCATTTAACTCAAGTGTTGATCCTCCTGAATGTCGATTAAACCAGGAATTACTTGAACATTATTTAAATCCAATCCTTATGGAGACGATATTATACTATACTATCTTTGATTAGCGAGCATCAGTTTCGTGTTGTGTTTTGCGCTCGTCAAATTTTGGTGTCCTTGCCCAGGAACGAACCCGGGTCACCCGCGTGATAGGCAGGAATACTCACCACTATACTACAACGACAATTTTCTTGAAGAATCAGGGTACGAGGGCATCTTGAAAGTTTTTGGTATGGCATGAGGAGTCGCTTACTCCTTGTATGGCTATTCCACAAACCTGTCGGCGTCTCATTTTGGGGAAAATTTGGGGGCACCCCATATCTTGTCTACCCATTCCTGGTGCTCCTTCATATGTTCCTTGAGCGCCTTGTCCCTGTTTCCATTTTCACTGTTCTCTTTAACACAGCGGCGAGGATGTTGTCGCCTGTGTTGTTAACATTTGTATGAGTGTTACCTGAATAGGAGGGTGATAACAACACGATAGGGGTCCAAGAATTATTAAAGAAAATCAAGAAATGTGCGAAAGCTAAAAGAAAATAAAGAAATTAAGAAACAAAAAAAGACGTAAAATTAAAGATAGATTGAATTCAAGAAGTCTATTCTTGAAGTTGAATCCTAGCAACAACAATTAGCTAACAAAGAACCAACAGCCTTTGATAGAGAATTAAAAACAAGAGATAGATTGTGAAACCCGACCCTTTAGAATAACAAGAACAACAATATGCCTAAACTTATCACCTTTCTTGAATACCTAGAAGTGATCTAAGATTTCGACTTACCACCTTAAGTTGAGTCTTGAAGGTTGAATAATAAATCCAAGAGTATCCACACACAAGAGTGCAAGAAAAATCTCACAATTTTTATAGATAATAGTCTATAATAATCTAAGTCTAAAAACAAAGAAGACGCCCTTCATATATAGAGGGGGCCATGAAATTGTACCTAAAAACAAGAAAATAAAGTCCTAAAATACTTTGGACAACAATTCCAACTACCATAGGAAAAGGTAAAACTATAGGAAATAAAAACCAAGTCAATCTTGGAAAGTAATTCCAATAATCTTATCAAAATAAAAACAAAACCTTAACTACCTAGGAAAGCATCAAATATGTCCTAACAAACTAGGAAACAAAATAAGGAACTTTAACTCCTTCTCCTATGTCTTGGCCACCCCTCCTTGAGCTGACTTGAGCGCCAAGTTAGCTCCTTTGTAGGTTGTTTTAGGCGCCTAATTTAGACCCTCCTTAGCTGGTGCTTGGATCCCAATCTACCTCCTCTTGGACTTGAACCTGGACCATGAAATGAGTGTAGCACTTAGCTAAATCCTCTCCATAATTCTTGAGCATTTCTTCCACCATTAACACCTTCTCGAACTCCCATTGAAGCCCAACAACCTTGTCTTGCTTCTCCTTAGCTTGAAACATTGTGAATAGCTTTCTTGGTGCTTCTAAAACTTTATCCTTGTCTGTGGAGCTATCAGAGGGTTTGGTTGGTCGTCTTGTTCGTTCCTATGCATGTTGCATGGATCGTGGTGGTTTCCATGGTCGTGCATAGGGCTTGCCTGCTCATTACGCTTACCATAGTGTCGGTTAGCCAAGCTTTAAGGAGATTTTTCATAGCGGGTGGTGCCCCTTATCCCCCGGATGTGGACGCCCCCTTTCCATTCGACTTGGTTGTGCTGCAAAAGGGTGTAGGCAACTTCCCTAATCTAGTGGATGCCGTGGGGGTTAACTCGTCATTTTGGGTGTCTTACCTTCATCAACGACACTCATAAGTTTGAGCGGGACGTTGTCCATTGCTTTTGCTATGTTTCCTTGGTTACCTGTCATGGAATCCTTATATACACAGAGAGAAAGGGTAGCTCTACGGCACGCTAGTTTAACAAGTCACAAAAGTTGTAGATCTGGATAGATACTAAAAGTTTGACTAAGAAATCTCCATAGACGGCGCCAAACTTTATGCCTCAAAATTTAGATTTAGGTTTTTATACAATTGGATATATAGAGAAAAGGGTTAATCTAAGTCAATACTAATATCCAAATGACATATCTAATGTTTTTCTGAAGACTATTAAACGCGTGATGTTAGAAAAGAATGTCTAAGAGTAATAATGGAGCAATAATAATTTAAGAATATGAAAGATAACAATAAATGACAATTAAGTACTAAATGGAACAAGATTCATCCCACAAGGGCGAGATTTTCCACTGAACTTTCTGACAATGATGTATGATGATAAGCAAGTGAATATTTCGATTCTTCTGATCAGGGGAGAATCTTTATATGTATTCAATAAAGAGAGAATCTTCACAGAAAATGTCAATGTTCTTTACAAAATGTTCAATCCCCCCTCTAGAACCATATCTCTTCTTATTTATAAGGGTACATGGGTCACAAAACCTTAGATAGTACAACAGAGGGAAATATTCGCTAGGATATTTTCTAGGAATCTAAATCTTTAAACTAGTCATTGCTGCACACCGAGGACAGATGTTCATCCTCGATCTAGTCTTCTATTGAGCCACCTCGACCTCAACGATGATTTGTCTTCTTTATACAATCTCGACCTTTTGATATATCGTAATGCCAAGACACTACATCCTTCAAAGGCTTTTATATCCGTTGACCAGGTGAAACGCATTTTTCGCCCATGCAATGCATAGATCTACTTCTTCATCTTCATGTTTTCTTTGAGCCGCAACACAATGTACTTATGTACATGAGTTAATGTTGGAATAAATGTTTCAATAAATTTGAAACAATGTATTTGATAAATTAGTGTATTTACAAAAGACTTATTTTTCAAAGTGAATGAATGTGAATTCATTCTTGATTTACTACATACGTTTTGGTTTTAGCAAATACATTTTATCTTCAAAATTTGACAAGGTGGGTTGCTCTGATGGTAAGCATCCTTCACTTTCAACCGAGAGGTTGTGAGTTCGAGTCACCCCAAGAGCAAGGTGGGGAGTTCTTGGAGGAAAAGATGCCGAGGGTCTATTGGAAACAGCCTCTCTACCCTAAGGTAGGGGTAAGGTCTGCGTACACACTACCCTCCCAGACCCCACTTGTGGGATTATACTGGGTTGTTGTTGTTGTTGTTGTTGTTGTATTTGATATTCCAAATTCATAAATATATTCATGATCTTATTAAATGATAAACTTGTCTTTCAAGAGTCTTTAGCCTATAAATAGGGGTGATTTTCTTTGGAAAATATAAGCAATTCACAAACTACTTTTTTCTTAAAATTTTATAAGATATATTGATCAAATGGTGAAATCATAGATTCAAGAATAGAAGAGCAACATTCTTGAATGCTACTTGTTGTGTGGCTTAGTTGAATCCCGGAGATAGAGTTGTCATTTATTCTTCTGTGTGCTCGTGGAAGAGACCCCAACTATCTTCAAGAAACATTTTCTTTACGTGCCTCTAAGCCAAGCAAGTTTATTTTCTAATATTATTGTAATTCTTGTTCTAACAATTTGAAGATAGTTGTCTCTATGGATACTACAGCAATTTCAAGCGGTGTTCCATCTTTGCCTAATCCAAATTTTGAAATATATGACAGCAAAGACTTTCCTAGATGGCATGAAAGATGGAATTCTTTTTACGGCGTTTGAAGTTAACATATGTTCTTGAACAATCTTGTCCCAATGTCCTAATTATGAGGTAGCAAATAACGAGCCTACTTCGATCAAAGAACAAATTCTTAAGTGGAAATGACCAACAAATATTATGATCAATATTCTGCCAAGTGCAAATCTGCCAAAGAACTTTGGGATACTCTTCAAGCTATTTATTTGGTAGAAGAGGCGAGCTCAAAGAAGTTTCTTGTTTCAAATTATATGAAATTTAAGATGATTGATGACAAGTCAATCATTGATAAGGTGCAAGAATTCTAGTTTATAGATAATAAAATTGCTATTCTAGAATTAATCTTGATGAAAACTTTCATGTCGGTGCTATTATTTCAAAACTTCCTCTGTCATGGAAAGATTACAGAAGCAAACGTTTACATAAGAAGGAAGATTTGACTCTTGAATAATTGTTGCAACATTTGCAAATTGAACAAGAGACTAGAAATCGTGACAATAATATTTTCAAGGAACATGTCATGAAAGCTCATGTGGTTGAAGAGAAATCAACCAAAAGGGAACCAGATAACAAGAAATTTACAAAGATAAAGAAAAATAAAAAATTTAAGCGTAGTAGTGTTAATTCTAAGTCAAGTAAGTGTTATCACTATGAAAATTGGTCATTATGCTCGTGATTGTAAAATTCTTAAAGCTGAAAAGAAGAAAGGAAAAGTCAACAACAATAGAAATGATGAACTTGTAGCGATGGTCACAGAAGCATTTGTAGCAGAAAATCAAGTCAAATGGTGGATAGACACCGGTGCAACTCGTCACATATCAGGTGATCAAAATAGTTTTAATATCTATGAATTAGTGGGGGGAGATAAAGTTATGTATATGGGAAACTCTTCCTCTGCTAAGGTTGTAGGAAAAGGAACTGTTGAGTTGAAGTTTACTTCCGGAAAGATGGTTACGTTGAAAGACGTATTGCATGTTCCTGACATTCGGAAGAACTTGGTGTCCGGTACACTAATTTCGAAGCATGGTTTTAAAATGATTTTTGAGTCAGATAAATTTATTTTATCTAAGAATGGCATGTTTGTGGGAAAAGGCTATGCTACAAATGGCATGTTCAAACTCAATATTGATAATAAAAATATTTCTGCTTATATTGTAGAGTCTCTGGATTTATGGCATGAACGTCTAGGTCACGTAAAATTTAGATCCATTCAACTTATGTTAAATCATGGATTAATTAAAAATTATGAAAAAGATCATATTGCTAAGTGTCTTACTTGTAGTAAGTGCAAGATAACAAAAGGAGGCTTTTAAGTCAGTTCAAAGAAAATCTACACTTTTGGAATTAATCCATACTGATATTTGTGAGATGGATTGTTTGTCACGTGATGGAAAGAGATGCTTTATTACTTTTATTGATGATTATTCAAGATATACATATGTATTTCCATTAAGAACAAAAGATGAGGCCTTTTAGACTTTCAAAACATATAAAGCAGAAATTGAGAATAAATTGAGTATGAAAATTAAATCAATTAGATCTGATAGAGATGGAGAGTACTTGAGTTCAGATTTTATTGATCTTTGTGAAATATAAGGTATTGAGAAACATCTGATTACGTCCTATACACCACAACAAAATGGTATAGTTGAAAGAAAAAATAGGATTTTCATAGAAATGGTTAATTCTATGCTTTGTGGATCTGGTGTGCCTGGAAATTTGTGGACTGAAGCTTTATTTTCCGCCTGTCATATTTTAAACCGAATTTCTTTCAAGAAATTTGATACATCACCTTATGAACTTTGGAAGAATCGAAAGCCAAATATTAATTATTTTAAAATGTGGGATTGTTTGGCTCATGTTAAATTACCAGATCAACATATGGCTAAGGTTGGCTATAGAGGAATCGATTGTCTGTTTATTTGTTATTCTATAACCAGTAAGGCTTATAGATTCTTAAATCTTGAAACTCCAAGTCCACACACAATTGTTGAATCTGTACATGCTAACTTTTTTAGCATATTTTTACTAAGAAAGAAGGATCTCCAAAATAAGATACAAGTTCTTCTACACCTCTTCTTAAAAGAAAAGTAGTTGAATCATTGGAAGAAAGTCAACCAAGACGTAGTTCTAGATCAATTAAACCAAGAGATTTTGGACCTGATTTTCAAGTGTTTGATAAAAAAAAGATCCCGAAAGTTATGCAGAAGCAATGTCTTCACATAATGCCACTTTTTGGCGTGAAGCTATTGAAGATGAAATGCATTCTATCATGTCAAATAACACGTGAATTTTATCAGATCTTCCTCCTGGATGTAAACTTATTGGTTGCAAATGGGTTTTAAGGAAGAAATTGAAGTCTGGTGGTACTTTAGATAAGTACAAAGCGCGTTTGGTGGCAAAAGGTTTTACTCAAATGAAAGATATGGATTATTTTGATACTTTTGCATCAGTAGCTCGGATCATATACATTCGGCTTTTGGTTCCTTTAGCAGCAATTCATGGATTGATAATTCATCAAATGGATGTGAAGACCACATTTCTGAATGGATATTTAGATGAAGAATTTTACATGAAACAATCAGAAGGATTTGTCATTCCTGTTCAGGAACATAAAGTTTGTAAGCTTCTTAAATCTCTTTATGGATTAAAACAAGCTCCAAAGCAATGACATGAGAAATTTAAAAAAAAATATGATTTCTAATGGCTATTTAATTAATGATGGTGATATTTTCATATTTAGTAAATTTCAAGAAAACTCTGTTATTCTAATTTGTCTATATGTAGATGACATGTTGATATTTGGAACTGATATTTAAATAGTCAAGGAAACTAAATCATTTCTTGCTTCTCAATTTAAAATGAAAGATCTTGGAGAAGCTGATGTGATTTTGGGCATTAAAATTGTAAGATCGGCTAATGGCTTGACTCTTACTCAATCAATTTATATTGAGAAAGTTCTAAAGAGATTTGGTCATTTTGACGATAAGCATGCTCCTACTCTATTTGATCCTAGTATCAAACTAGTGCGGAACTCTAATGATGGTGTTGATCAATTGACTTATTCGCAGATTGTTGGGAGCCTAATTTATGCCATGCATTGCACTAGGACAGATATTGGTTATGCGGTAGGAACCTTGAGCAAGCTCACTAGTAACCCTGGAGTTGAGCTTTGGAATGCCTTAGTTCGTATTTTAAGGTACTTAAAGGGTACAATTAATGTTGACCTTCATTGTTCTACATTTCGAGCAGTTCTTAAAGGCTATAGTGATGATACTTGGAATTCTGATCCGAATGACTCTAAGTCTATTACTGCTTGGATTTTCACTTTGGCTGGAGGAGAAATCTTTAGGAAATCAAAGAAGCAAACATGTATTACTCACTCAACAATGGAATCAGAATTTATAGCTATGTCTTCAGCTGGAGAAGAAGTTGATTGGCTTAGAAGTATTCTGGTAGATATTCCTCTATGGAGTAAGCCAGTGCCACCTTTGACTATCTATTGTGATAATAAAGCTGCTATATTTCGGGCTTCAAGTGATTGGTATAATGGAAAATCAAGACAAGTTCGTCTTAATCACAATGTGAGAAGATTATTGGAGGATGGCGCAATATCCCTTCAATATGTGAAATCCAAGTTTAATTTAGTAGATCCTTTGTCTAAAGGATTAGGCATGAGTTGGTGGTAGAGACTTGTAAAGCAATGGGAATAAAACATGTTGTATATTGATTGTACTTTATAGAAATCCTACCTAATGATATCATATTAGGTTCAAAGGGACAAACAAATAATGTTACAATAATTGAGCACATTAATAAAATTTTCATTTGCAGAAAATTTGTGATAGATGTGCAATTCCTACTGTAGAGGAGGATGATATTTTATTCCCTTAATAAATCTATAAGACCGATTTCGGTTGGGGTGTGTAGGAACACTCTTGATAGATTTACCGATACTTTCCTATGAAGGAGAGTGAGATTAATTTCTCTTAATGAATTCATAGACTATTTGGTCGGAGTATGCAAAGTAACTCTTGATGAATTCATGTCACGCCCGAATTTCCCACCGTCGGGACTGTGATGGCGTCTAACGTTGAACCCGCTAGACAAGCCAACGTTTCGATTTAAATACTTATTTTCCCTATTATTAACATTTAAAGGAAAAGTAATGAACATGAACAAAATGAATAAATAGCATGGAAGCTAAGAAACCATCAATTTAAATAATTAATATTACAAAATCCTTACATGAATCCCATAACTGGTATCACAATTTCAAAGATGGTCTAAGATTTACTAAAAATAAAGGTCTGGAATAAACATGAGCCATTGTCTTGGAAATACAAGAAAAGACAGAGAAGGAAAGGGATAGGAGGTGACGCCAAGGCCTGCGGACGCCTGCAGGACTACCTCGGTGTCGCATGTGGACTGAAAGATACTCCCTCGATCACTGCCCACCGGGTCCAGTACCGTAATCTGCACAACATAAAGAAGTACATGTGTAGCATCAGTACAACCGACCCCACGTACTGAGTAAATGCCGAGCCTAACTTCGGCGAAGTAGTGACGAGGCTAGGACACGACAAACAACAAATACCTGTGCAATTCAATAATATATAACAGAGTAATGACAGGAAGTAAACAATTAAGTACAAAAGAACGGGGAAAAACATACTGGGGAAACAAAGGGAAAACAATACTGAATAGTTGAACAAGGCAACAGTATAAACAAATAAATGTCAACAGGAAACAACAACACAGAGCAAATATGTACACGACATCACCCTTCGTGCTTTTACTCTCATCCTCACCAAAACAAGTGCACGGCATCACCCTTCGTGCTTTTACTCTCATCCTCACAATGCAATGAATAAATAAACGGGCACGACATTATCCTTCGTGCTTTTAAATGTAAAATTCATGGCACGGCATCACCCTTCGTGTTTTTACTCTCATCCTCACAATGCAATAAATGAATACACGGCATCACCCTTCGTGCTTTACACTCTTCCTCACAATGCAACAAATAAATACACGGTATATGGCCCTGAACCTGTGGGCAAAACTAACATCGGTGTCGTGGTCAAGGTTGTCTTGAGCTTTTGAAAGCTCGCCTCACACTCGTCTGACCACCTGAACTGGGCACCCTTCTGATTCAACCTGGTCATCGGGGCTGCAATAGATGAAAATACCTCCACAAACCGGCGATAATAACCTGCTAAGCCCAAGAAACTCTGAATCTCTGTAGCTGAGGTGGGTCTAGGCCAATCTCTGACTGCTGAAATCTTCTTGGGATCCACCTGAATACCCTCTGCCGACACAACATGGCCCAAAAATGCTACCGAACTCAACCAGAACTCACACTTGGAAAATTTGACATACAACTGACTATCCTTCAGAGTCTGGAGGACGACTCGAAGGTGTTGCTCATTCTCCTCTCGGCTGCGAGAGTATATCAATATATCATCAATGAAAACAATGACAAACGAGTCCAAATAGAGCCTGAACACTCGGTTCATCAACTCCATAAAAGCAGCGGGAGCATTTGTCAACCCAAATGACATCACCAAGAACTCATAATGCACGTACCGAGTGCGAAAAGCTGTCTTAGGGACATCGGATGCCCTAATCCTCAACTGATGGTAGCCAGATCTCAAATCAATCTTGGAAAACACTATGTCACCCTGAAGCTGATCGAATAAATCATCAATCCTCGGCAAAGGATACTTCTTATTGATAGTAACCTTGTTCAATTGCTGGTAGTCAATACACATCCTCATTGAGCCATCTTTCTTCTTAACAAACAACACTGGGGCACCCCAAGGGGAAACACTAGGCCTAATGAAGCCTTTATCCAGTAAGTCCTGTATCTGATCCTTCAACTCCTTCAGCTCTGGCGGGGCCATACGATATGGCGGAGTAGAAATAGGTTGAGTGCCCGGAGCCAACTAAATGCAAAAATCAATATCCTTGTCGGGTGGCATACCCCGCAGGTCAGCAGGGAATACCTCTGGAAACTCACGAACCACAAGCACAGACTCCATAGAAGGAATCTCGGCACTAGAATCACAAACATAGACCAAATAGGCCAAACAACCCTTCTCGGCCATCCGACGAGCCTTCATATATGAAATAACTCTACCGGAAGAATGATTAGGAGTCCCTCTTCACTCCAATAGAGGTACTCCCGGTAAGGCGAAGGTCACAGTCTTGGCATGACAGTCCAGAATAGCATGGTAGGGAGATAACCAATCCATCCCCAAGATGACATCGAAATCAACCATATCAAGAAGCAAGATATCTACATGAGTTTCCAGACCACCAATAACCACTAAGCATGAATGGTAGACTCGATCTACCACCATAGAATCACCCACCGGTGTAGATACATATACAGGAGTACTCAGGGAATCACGGGGCATAATCAGATAAGGGGCAAAATATGAAGACACATAGGAGAATGTAGACCCCAGATCAAATAAAACCGAAGAATCTCTGCTGCAAACTGAAACCATACATGTAATGACTGCATCAGAGGCCTTAGCCTCAGGCGTGGCAGGAATAGCATAGCATCGGGGCGGAGCCCCTCCAACCTGAACATCTATGGGTCGACCTACTGCGGGCTGACCTCTACCTCTAACTGTCTGGCCTCCACCTCTGGCACCTCGACCTCCACCCCTAGCTAGCTGAAGGGGTGGGGGTGCACCTGGTGCGGGAATCATAGCACGGGAACCCGAATGCTGAGATACTAGAAGCTCGGGGGCAATACCCAGCAATGTGCCCTGGAACACCACAAGAGTAACAAGACCTCTGCTGCTGAGACTGTTGTCCCTGAAACTATCCCTGTTGGCCAGAATAACCACACTGAAAACTCTGAAGCGGCAGTGCACTGATAGAAGCTGGTGGTGCACTGCGGGATACTTGAAGTGCCTACTGGTATGGTCTAGGAGGATGACCTCTGCGAAAGAATCTCTGCCTCCAGATGAGGCACCACTGAATCGACCGAAATGACGAGGTGTCTTGTCAGACCCCTGACCACTGCCCTGTGACAAAACCATCTCAATATGCCTGGCCACATTGGCCGCCTCCTAGGATGAAATATCAGTACCTGACTCTCTGGCCATCTGGAGTCTAATAAGCTGAGCTATCCCCTCAATAAACCTCATCACCCTCTCTCGATCGATGGGGAGTATCATGATAGCATGTCGAGCCAAAGTGATGAACCTTGTCTCATACTGTGTAACAGTCATAGATCCCTGCTGGAGGCGCTCAAACTGCCTCCGATAGTCCTCTCTCTGGGTGACTGGAAGAAACTCCCCCAAGAATAACTCGGAGAACTGAGCCCAAGTCAAAGGCGAAGACCCAGCTGGTCTGGTCAAGAAATAGTCCCTCCACCAAGTCTTGGCGGTACCAGAAAGACGGAATGTAGCAAAATCGACCCCATTGGTCTCTACGATCCCCGTGTTCCGAAGAACCTCATAGAAACTGTCCAAGTAATCCTGGGGATCCTCTGATGATGCACCAGTAAAAGTAGTAGGAAATAACTTGGTGAACCGATCCAATCTCCACAAGGCATCGACAAACATAGTTGCTCCCTCAACTGCCTGTGTCCCAATACCCGGCTGAGCTGTTCTAGTTGTCTGAGGTGCTGGAGTCTGGAACTGAGAAGTTAACTGCTCTGGTGTGCGGGTAGCAGGAATCTGGGCCCCTCCCCCAGCCTGAGAGACGGCTGGTGCAGTAGGAAGTAGACCGGCCTGAGCCACGCTCTCCATAAGGCCCACTAAACGGACCAGAACGTCCTGAAGTACCGGGGTGGCAATGAACCCCTCTGGGACCTGAGCTGGTCCGGCCGGAACCGTCTGAGCATGAACCTCACCGGAAAAATCTACCTGTGGGTCCTCTACTGGGGCTGCTGCTCTAGGCTGAGCCCTGCCTCAGCCTCTAGCACAGCCTCGGCCTCGTCCTCGGCCCCTCGTAGGAGCTGCAACTGGAGGGTCGAGCTGCTGATCGGTAGATGAGGAAGCACGCATTCTCGCCATCTGCGAGAGAATGGAGTAGAAACTCAATCAGCATTTAGAAGTCAAATCGCACGACAAAGAAGAATAGATGTGAAGTTATTCCTAACTTTGCAGCCTCTAGGGGATAAGTACAGACGTCTCCATACCGATCCCTCAGACTTTACCAAGTTTGTTCGTGAATTGTGAGACCTAAGCAACCTAGTTCTCTTATACCAACTTGTCACGACCCAAATTTCCCACCGTCGGGACCGTGATGGCGTCTAACATCGAACCCCCTAGACAAGCCAACGTTTTGATTTAAATACTTATTTTCCCTATTATTAACATTTAAAAGAAAAGTAATGAACATCAACAAAATGAATAAATATCACGGAAGCTAAGAAACCATCAATTTAAATAATTAATATTACAAAATCCTTACATGAATCCCAGAACTGGTATCACAATTTCACAGACGGTCTAAGATTTACTAAAAATAAAGGCCTGGAATAAACATGTGCCATTGTCTTGGAAATACAAGAAAAGACAGAGAAGGAAAGGGATAGGAGGTGACGCCAAGGCCTGAGAACGCCTGCAGGACTACCTCGGTGTCGCCTGTGGACTGAAGGACACTCCCTCGATCACTGCCCACCGGGTCCGGTACCGTAATCTGCACAACATAAAGAAGTGCAGGTGTAGCATCAGTACAACCGACCCCATGTACTGAGTAAGTGCCGAGCCTAACCTCGGCGAAGTAGTGACGAGGCTAGGACACAACAAACAACAAATACATGTGCAATTCAATAATATATAACAGAGTAATGACAGGAAGTAAACAATTAAGTACAAAAGAACGGGGAAAAACATACTGGGTAAACAAGGGGAAATCAATACTGAATAGCTGAACAAGGCAACAGTTTAAACAAATAAATGTCAACAGGAAACAACAACACAGAGCAAATATGTACACGACATCACCCTTCGTGCTTTACTCTCATCCTCACCAAAACAAGTGCACGGCATCACCCTTCGTGCTTTTACTCTCATCTTCACAATGCAATGAATAAATAAAAGGGCACGGCATTATCCTTCGTGCTTTTAAATGTAAAATTCATGGAACGACATCACTCTTCGTGCTTTTTCTATCATCCTCACAATGCAATAAATGAATACACGGCATCACCCTTCGTGCTTTACACTCTTCCTCACCCAAACAATATCAAGAACAACAGTTTGGCAAGGGAAATCAATAACAGGTATCATAATCATAACATTCCGGCAAGGGAACAACAGCATAAATAAATACCGTCCCAGCAAGGGACACAGTTATAACCAATCTTGCTCAAGTGTAAAACTTGACAAAATAATCCTCAACCGAACAATTAATCAACAGTGTTCACAACCAAGTATTTCCAACAATTGAATAACCTCCTAATTGAAATCTACTTCCTAACATAGTAAATAACGAAGAAAACACATATATATCATAAAGACCGACTCACGGGCATGCTTGACAACAATGCATAGGTACTCGTCACCTCACCTATACATTGAACATGGGATAAACACGTAGCACATATGACTCAACACCTATTCCCTCAAGCTAAGGTTAGGCCAAACACTTACCTCGACTCCAAGAATCCAAATCAAGCCTCTAGCACTGCTTTTCCTTTCGAACCCGACACCAAATCAATCGTATCTAGACATGATTGACCCAATAACATCAATAAATGCTAAACAATTCAATTCCAAGGCTTAATTATAGAATTTCCAACATTCTTCCCAAAACCTCAGAATTTGACCCCGGGCCCGCTTGGTCCAAACACGAGGTTTAGACCATAACCCGATCACCCACGAGCCTGAATATATAATTTGTTTTGAAATCCGACTCCAAAACGAGGTCAAATTCCCAAATAATCAAAAAGTCATAACTCTACCCAAATCCCCAAATTTCTACCATGAAAACCCTAGGATTCTTGATGATAATTGATAAAAAACATTAGAAAGTTAAAAGAAATCAGTTAGTGAACACTTACCTACGAATTGGGAAGAAAATCTCTTGAGAAAATCGCACTAGGTCCTCTATTTTTATGAAAAAGTGGAAGAGGAAACGTCTGAAGTTTTTTTTTTTTTTTTAAAACATCACTGCTCGACTTTCGCACCTGCGGTGCTTGGGTCGCACCTGCGCTATCGCAGGTGCAAGAAAGGGATCGCACCTGCGAAGATGGACAAGCCCATAGGGGGGCCGCACCTGCGGAAGGTTATCCGCTCCTGCGGAACCGCTTCTGCGAGAGGGACCGCACCTGCGTGCACAGAGGCGCACCTGCGGCCCTAGGCTCGCAGGTGCGGGCACACCAAAACTGGTGCACCAGTAGTGTTTTCTTAGGTTGAAACACCCCGAAAACATACCCGAGCCTTCGGGGCTCCAAATCAAATATACACACAACCTCAAAAATATCCTACAGACTTACTCGTGCGATCAAATCGCCAAAATAACATCTCAAACATCGAATTAAACCCCAAAATCAATGAAATTTCTCAAAACTTCTTCAAACATCCTATTTTGCATTTAAGTCCGAATCACGTCAAACGGATTTCATTTCTTACCAAACTTTACAGACAACACATATAAACCATATCGGACATGTACTGGGATCCGGAACCATAATACGGGCCCGATACCACAGGTTTCACATAGAATTTCATTTTCAATATCTCTTATGTTTTTCAGAAAATAATTTCTTTTCAAAAATTCCTTTCTCGGACTTGGGACCTCGAAATTCGATTCCGGGCATGCGCCCAAGTCTCATATTTTCCTACGGACCCACCGGGACCGTCAAATCATGAGTCCGAGTCCGTTTACTAAAAATGTTGACCAAAGTCAACCTTATTCAAATTTCAATACAAAAACATCATTTTTATCAGTTTTCACACCAAGGCTTCCCGGCTACACGTCTGGGCTGCGCACGTAAATAGAGATGAGATAGAAGGAGGTTTTCGTGACCTCGGAACACAAATATTGCTAGAAATACACGGGGTGACCTTTTGGGTCATCACAATTCACTGCTCTAAGTGCGAAGTGGAGGCCACTTCAATAAGATTTTGACAGGAAAATCTTAAAGCACTTAGATAAAAGGATTCAGGACACATGGCAGTAAGGTGTCAAAGGATATCGATTTTCACCAAAAAAAAATAGTAATATGCATAAGGTATTTTCTACTTCATTCAATGAAGTACTTAGTTCAAGATTCGTTCTCCAAGTAGTCAATGATTTAGAATACCTTAACTAGCTAATGGTTCAAGTCCAAAAGACATCATTATTGATGCATGTTACTATATTAATGTCTCAAAATTTTTATAGTTTCTTGAAACAAGTGAGGGATTGTTGGAATAAGTGTTTCAATAAATTTGAAACAATATATTTGATAAATTAATGTATGTACAAAAGAGTTATTTTTCAAAGTGAATGAATGTGAATTCATTCTTGATTTACTACATACGTTTTGATTTTAACAAATACATTTGATCTTCCAAATTCATGAATATATTCATGATCTTTTTAAATGATGAACTTATCTTTAGCCTATAAATAGGGCTGATTTTCTTTGAAAAATATAAGCAATTCACAAACTACTTTTTTCTTAAATTTTTATAAGAAACATTGATCAAATGGTGAAATAATAGATTCAAAAATAGAAGAGCAA
This sequence comes from Nicotiana undulata, assembly GCA_005239495.1. Lineage (NCBI taxonomy): Eukaryota > Viridiplantae > Streptophyta > Magnoliopsida > Solanales > Solanaceae > Nicotiana > Nicotiana undulata. The sequence continues at coordinate 47,589 of ML263700.1, forward strand.
CATTATTGAATGCTACTTGTTGTGTGGCTTAGTTGAATCCCTAAGATAGAGTTGTCATTTATTCTTCTGTTTGCTCGTGGAAGAGACTCCAACTATCTTCAAGAAACATTTTCTCTACGTGCCTCTAAGCCAAGCAAGTTTATTTTCTAATATTGTTGTAATTCTTATTCCAACAATTTAAGCTTCTCCAACAGTAAATCAGCAGAATGTGTTAGAGATTCAAACCCAATATAAGTGAAACTTTACCTATAACCGTTGATTACGAATCCTGTAATTAGCCCATGAAAAAAAAATCTAGAAGCCACAATTTCTCATAGATCCATCTTCATATTCATCTCTATCAAAAATCAAACCCAGAACGATATTGAAACTATGAATTAAAGAAATTATACAATTAGCATATCGGTAGGAATTTCCTTTAATGAATACAATTATATAATTAGCACATCAACTTAATAAATTATAGATCACAAATTGTAATTGAAAGCAATATTTTTTTCAAAAAAAAAAAAGACAAAAATAGTAAGGAGGGAGAAGAATCAAAGATTGTATCGGGGTTGTGATGGCTCTTGCAGCGAGGTAGAAGATTTGTAATTGGTGAATGTCCTTCAATATAAATTCAAAATATTAATTTTTTTCGTATGTGACTATTTTTTAAATTACTTTATAAAAGTTATTATTTTTGAACTATCAATCTCAAAAACTAGTCATCCCCACTAATTTCGAAATGAAGGAAGCTGGTCTATCCTACCACATCTTTGGATGGTAATTCAATAGTATCTTTTAACTAACAACGGGTATTAGTACTCGTGTCATGCACGGATATTATTAAAGAATATTAGTCATATTAAAGTATGATCTAATTTATTTGAGCACGTATAATTCTTACGTTTTAATAAAATTATAATTATTACCCTATAGTAATAGTTCAATATAATTAAATTAATTAATTCTTATAGTCATTGAATAACTTTTAGATGATAGTCAAATATCACAATAATATAGGTTGTTTCAAAAATTTGAAAGTATAAATTAATTTAAATGAATAAGAACTACATTATTATTATGAATCTAAAAAAAATACAATCTTCAATTTTTTCTTACGTGTAATTCGTGATGAATATCATAGAGCGATTCATTTATAAACACGTGTTTTATTTAAAAAGTCCCATATGAGTAGAGATTAGTCTTGACTTATAATACTGATAAAAGATTAATGGGATAGAAAATTAGCTTCGCTCGAATTTAGAAGGTATTTTGGCTCAAATGGAGTCATGAAAAGGACATTTCTTTTATTTTGAAATGGACAACTTTTTTTTTAATATTTAATTTTTACTATAAAATATTTTATTTTATTATTTTATACTAAATATTTTGGTTCAAAAATAATAACTAATAATTAATTATTAACTACTTATGCTATGTGACTTTTTTCAGTTCAATGTGATGTGTTTTTCTTTGGCTTTTAATTAATATATAGATAATTTGTACCGCATAATCAAATTACTTGTAATATTTAAATTCCATGACCAAATACAAAAAGTAAGGGAGGAGTACAACAATTGTCTATTTCAACTAGTAGTGTAATTTCTCAACTTATGGCATATATGGAGTTATAAAAAGAATCTGTTTCTCCACTATTACCCACAAATACAAATACACATCATCTCTAATAAAAATGGCGTCAACTCTCTTCTCCAATCTCAAATACTCCGACGGCTTAACAATCGTAGGAATCTCAATCTGCACAGCCGTAATCTGCGAAGCAATCTCATGGGTTCTAATCTACCGCACCACTTCCTACAACTCCCTCAAATCCAACATCGACAAAGCTTCCAAAAAGCTCGAAACCATGAAAACCCTCGAATCCAAAAAGCCCAACAAATCCAAGAAAATCGACAGATTCGAAACTTCACTTAAAGATTCAAGCCGGGATCTTTCCCTTTTTAAATTCAAATCTGGGTTCGTTGTTGCCATTGTGCTTTTTATGGTTTTTGCGTTTCTTAACAGTCTCTTCGAGGGTAAAGTTGTTGCGAAATTGCCGTTTGTCCCCTTCAGAATTATTCAGAAGATGAGTCACAGAGGGTTGCCAGGGAATGATATGACGGATTGTTCGATGGCGTTTTTGTACTTGCTTTGTTCGATGAGTATTAGGACTAATCTTCAGAAATTCTTGGGATTCTCGCCGCCACGTGGAGCTGCTGGTGCTGGCCTCTTCCCCTTGCCTGATCCAAAAACCAATTAATCCATGGATCTTTCTACTTTGGGTACTTTTTTGTTTTTGTTACTTTCTTCAGTTATAAGATTAGCTGTTGCATCCTGATTGTGTTTTTCAATTTGAAGTTATAATAAGATGCTTAATTAATTCGAGTTCAGAATGATACATTTTGATATGGAGCTCTATCCTTTTCTTTGACAGATTCTTATGTAGCTCTAGTTTCCTAGAGGTTTACAGCTTGTTTGGATGGTGGTTACCTGTTGTATTGTATTGTATCGTATTGTTACTTTAGATACATTATTTATTTTGATTGTTACTTAAATTTTATTCTATTGTATCGTTAAATCATGTAACGACGAAATATATCTTGTCTTTTTCAAACGATATAATTTATCCAAACATTGTATTCATCAAACGATATAGTACAATACAATACGATATATTATGAAATGATGTGTAACAACCATCCAAACAAGAATGTGATTCCAGATTGTTGTAAACTTAAACTGAGGAATCACAAACTGCAGCTCAATAAGATCTCAACGAATGAAAGGATAGATAGAGCTCCAAGTAAAGTTTTGTATACTGAAAGGCAGGACTAATACTGCCCTCCGTTTCATTTTGTGTCATAGGGTTGACCAGGCACGGAGTTTAAGGAAAATAAGGAAGACTGTGAAATCTTGCGGTCTTAAACTAAGATGTGTGTAATGTACTAAATGCCTCTGAATCTTGTGGTCTTAATTATCCCATGTGGACTGTTGGAGTTAAAGAATTACTACTAAATATAAAAAGAGACATATTTTTTGAAACAGACGAAAAAGGAAAGTAAGACACATTAATTGAAACAGAGGGAGTAGATACTGTTTCAAATATGATCTCAAACATCTGCCAACACAATGGCAATTTGAAGAGGGTGGCAGCCATGGCAATTCCCCAGACCATTGCTGGGGAGAAAACAACTCCTGCTCGACTTCATATGCTTCTATTCTCAAGCCTAATCAAGCTTCAGTCTCTCGGGCATCAATCATTGAAGCTTAAGACCGTGACTTATGTGCGTATATTCAACTGATCTTGATGCGTATATTCAAGAGACAAATCTACAATATTCGTCTATTCTTAATTTTTCTTATGATAGACCTGATATGATGGATCTTAGGAAAGCTTTTCCGCAGCAGTTTCTTATAATCTTGGGTTAATTGATTCACATCATGTTTTGGTGTGATTCTCATTACCAGAAGACTTCATGTATTCTACAACTGTGGTGTCCAGCACTGTGAAGGAGAAAGGTTTGGATAAACTTTATCAATTCAGACTCAATTCAAGATTCAACGTTGGACACCATAGTTTAATAAAAAGAAGAGACACCAATTGCGTTGGCATGGATTTCTTTTTCAAGTCTGCCACCACATATGTTTGCTCGTGGTTGACGGTTGGAAAGCCTTTACATGTAGATAAGGCAACAATTGATAAAACAAGACCTAGTATAGCTAGGTTTAAGGTTGAAGTTAACCTTCTATTGTTTCCAGATTGGAACTATTGATAATACAAGAACTATTGATAAATGAACCCTATGAAATATAAAAGATCATTCATAAATAGCATAGACCAAGCTAAGTGTGAGCTTCATGTTGCTCTTTCCAAGTGACATGTCAAGTCCAAAGCATCCGAATTGGAGACTAGGATGACAGTTTCTCCTTCCAGTCTGTAAGAACCAGAAGTTAAATCAAATCACACATTAATGCCGGGGGAGGTATGGCAAAAAACTGGAATTGATAAATTGCCTTCATACTGTACTACTAGTTGTAAACATCAGGACCATAAGGAATAAGTTGAATGGAAAGAGGAAATAGGAATACAATTAATTTTATCTAATTCTAATGCTGGTGTGATAGAGGTTAATGTTTCTGTTGTTGATGTTCAATCTTCGTCAGCTGCACACAACACAAGGACGGAGTTGGTGCTTCTTGGTTCAATATGATCCAAAGGGATCAGATAATTTTCCAAACATGAAGGGGGGGGGGGGGGGGGGGGGGGGGGGGGGGATGGTGCTGTAATTCCAGCTTTGTAACCGATGAACAGAGGTAATGCTGTCGCTATTGAAGTTGGGTTGGTTCCTTTGGTGACTGCTAAGCCATCTCCTCTTTAAATTGCCAAAATATGATACGGTCAATTACTACTTGAATTTTCTTTTTTTTAATCTTACCGACCTATTTCAGATTGAAGATATTGAGATTTTAGCCACTAACAATTGATGTTTTAATTCTTTTAGCTCTAGTCCTAGATCAAGAATGCGTTATAAACTCCCTCCATGACAAAATCTAAGTGCACCAAGCTTAAGTTACTAATTCAACTTGTAACTTATAAAAGTAGTAAAAAAGAAAATATTAAATATAATAGGGAAAAATGATATGAAAAGTTATGTCAAAACTTATATGGCTCAAAGACGGTGAGATACAAAATAAATTAGGGAAAGAGGAGAGGAGAAAGTCCTCTTTTCACCGTGATGTACCTGTTTCGACGACTATTGGAATCGAATTACTGCCAGTCTACCAGATAAGATGAGTATTTTGAAACAGTTCACTTTGAGTAAAAGAAAGTCTGCGTCTATGAGCAAATAATGCTAGTAGACCAGCTAGGTCGTGAATGCAGTAGTAACTGGCTTAAGTTTATGCATTTATCATATTGAAATAATACAAGTGTCAATTAAATGAGTCCTCAAAATAAGGTATATGTCCAAATACATTTCTATCTTCAACATAGTACGCGGCAAAATTTTCTTATTGCTCAAATGCAACAATTTGATGACTCAAAAAATGAAACGTCCTACTCAAGAAGAAAAAATAACTTCTTACCATACGATTCATTGCCTTGTAGAGACAACTGGTAAAGAGGAGCGAGCCAATTTCCCAGAATTAGTGAGTGCAAAATACATCCCTATCATCAACATTACAGCTACAAAAATTGTAAACATCAACCTCTGTACAAAAGCAGTAAGTTCAATGTGCAAGGTACAATTCAGAAAGCCCCTCACCACGGATTTATCTACAGTAGCATAAGGGGGAAAATAGAATAGACACAGAACGCCCCCTCCTAATCTGCAACAATCCCACTAAACTATCATACAAGCACACAACTCACTCTTGCTTCTATTACAAACTTCCCTTACTGAAGTCCTCTAGACTGCACAAGACTATCCCAAACCTCAAAACTATCAATTCTCTGGCTTTCTGATCTGGTTGATTCAGACAGATCGGAATCAACTCCCTGAGACTTCTTCAGTTTTGCCACGAGAACCCACATATTTGCCAGTTCATTTTCAAGATAGGCTTCTCTTTGTTTGGATTCTTCAACCTTACTCTGTATTTCAGCCTCTTTCTGATCCCTTTCCGCAAGAGCAGCTTCATATGAATGCTCCCTTTCACGGCTCATAGCCAGCTCTCTTTTCATATCTGCAGTCAACACACTTTGCTCATTTCGTCTCGGATGAGCATCTCTTCTTCCATTTCGCATGGCAACACTTGGTTTACGCTGGGTAGGGGAACTCTTCTGGGCGGCTAGCTCAGCAGCTAATTTCTCATTATGATTCATGAGCTTTGCAACTTCTTCAGAAAGTGCCTTTAATTCAACAGCTGCTGCAGATGCTAGCCCTTTGGCATATGTACTGTCTTCAGCCAATTTGTGGTTCCGGAGTTCCAGTTGTTCCTTCGCTTCAACCAGTTCCACTACTCTCTGCTGGAGTTCTTCAATCTCTCTTGCCTAACGGAAGCAAAAACTGCAATTCAGTTGAAACATTGTAGTGGATGACAGCCGATTCGTAACATAAAAATGTTAACTCCAACTAAACATTTATGGAGCACTTGTTGGTACTTAAGCATTTGAACATTTTGTGTGTGATATAAACATGTCGCATAAACATAAATCGGTAATTGTCTCCAAGTGCCATAATATGACAATGCCCCATCAGTGAAGTCCTTCCAGTTATAACATATAGTAACCAGAGAAACAATATATGACATAAATTATCTCATACGCCAAATTATGCATCTAGTGGACTTCCAATTTGGGCAAAATTTTAAGCACGAGTACTGAGGTTTTCTTTTGTAAGTGAATCAGAATCTTTTCTCAAACCGTTTTTTGATAAGTATCTCTTTATTTATTAATAAGAGTGGTAAGTATCTCTTTTCACACTATATTGGTAAGATTGGTGTTTAATTATTGCCATAACCCAATTTAAAAGTGAACATGTGAAGTTCCTCCCTCTCCCACACACGAAAACATTGAGAAAACACTTGCAACGAAGACTCTTTCTGTTCCTACATTCTCATTGGAAGTAGAGAAGTGGATGAGAAAGCAACTAAATGTCGCATGAAATCACGACGATGGAGGAGCTCACCTCTATACCAAGTTAAAGACTTGGAGATTTCAAAAGCAAAGCTTCCTAAAGTTGTGAAGGGTAACTCAGAGATCTAAGCTGTTTCAGATCATGTCACTCTTTTTGGGGGTTAAAACTCATCGGAAGAGTAGGTCATTGAAAGAAAACCTTTCCTAAAGACAACTCGAGGGATCTAAGTCGGATCCAATGCATTGAATCCATAGACTCACAATTCGTGGGATCCAATGCATTGAATCCAATCCAGATGGTTTCTTTACCGGATTATATTGAGTTCCTTCAGTACAAAGCATGTAAGCAGACATCTTTAGGAATAGCCTCCGTTGTTCAAACGGATAGTAGCGTGACTTGTGTCTCCCAATCTTAAACCTCTGAGTCTTGGTCATTCATTCAGGTGCATCTGATCGTATTTATGGTAACAAATCTCTTTTCACTAGTATTTCATATTCTCAATCTCTTCCAACAGTCACAATGGGTCTCAAACCATGACAACTGCAATAGGTCAAGCAAGTCCACTTCCTTCCTTACCTTTAGATTCAGTTCTTTATGTTCCCGATAGTCCTTGTAATCTCATAGTCGTTAGTCGCTTAGCCAAATCACTTAAAAGTGTTGTTTTATTTCTTGATGATTTTGTTTTTATATAGGAAGGGCGGATCATCGCATGGACTCACATCTTGTCTTCCTTCAACTTGTCTTGTTACTGAGTCACTAGATTTATTACATAAACGGTTGGAACATCCCAGTTTGTCAAAACTTCAGAAAATGGTACCTGGCTTATCTCACTTGTCCACTCTAGAGTGTGAGTCATGTCAGCTCGGTAAGCATACCCGCTCCCATTTTCCGCGTCGTCTTGATAATCGAACAGAGTCACCTTTTACTTTAGTCCATTAAGATGTTTGGGGTCCTAAGTTGAGTCAATTCTACGTTGGGATTCCGCTACTTTGTCAGTTTCATTGATGATTATTCCAGGTGCACTTGGACATTTTTGATGAAAAATCAATCTAAGTTGTTTTCTATTTTCCAGGCCTTCCATGCTATAATTCAAAACCAATTTGGGGTTTCTATCCGCACATTTCGTAGTGATAATGCCCTAGAGTATTTGTCTTCCCCATTTCAACAGTGAACTCCCATGGGATTATTATCAAACATCTTGCCCGTACACATCCCAACAAAATGGGGTAACTGAAAGAAAGAATAGACATCTTATTGAAACTGCTCGTACCCTACTCATACAATCTCCTGTTCCGTTGCGTTTTTGGGGGATGCAGTTCTTAAATCTTGCTATCTTATTAATCATATGCCATCTTCAGCTATCCAAAATCAAGTTCCATTCTCTGTCTTGTTTCCCCACTTACCGTTGTTCTCTCTTCCACCCCGTGTCTTTGAGAGCACGTGTTTTGTTCATAACCTCACTCCAGGAAAAGATAAGTTAGCTCACTGTGCTCTTAAGTGCGTATTGATGGGTTATGCGAGAACGCAAAAAGGATATCGATGCTATCCTCCTTACCTCCGGCGGTATCTTATGTCTGCTGATGTTACCTTCTTTGAAACCCAATCATACTTCACAGGTCCAAGTAATAACTTAGATATTTCTGAGGTGCTAGCAGTTCTGTCTTTTGAAGATTCAGTCACTATCTCCCACTCATCTTCCTCTATAGCTCCAGTTGCAGCTCCAGCACCTATAGCTCCAGTTCCACCACCTAGTCCAGTTCAACCCTCTACATCTCCACCACTCCTGACTTATCATCGTCGTCCGCGCCCAGCATCAGGCTGCACCTGACCCTGATACTGAGGACTTGTCTCCTCTTAGTCAAGTGATTGCACTACAATTTTGTATATGGTCCCCATTATGTCGGTTTAATGGACCCGATCAAAGTCAGAGCGGGGAGGGAATGTTTATTTACAGTTGTTGTAGTACGACTTTTCATTTCCTGTTCGGTCTTTCAATAAGTAGTCAGATGCGGGCGTAGTCAGACTTAACATTGATTGAAGCAGTTGTTGGAGAGAAGGCACCAGTCAGACCTGCAAGCACCGGGTAGTATGCAGCGGCAGTTTTCAAACATACAATGTGTACTCTTAGTCATCGTCTGTCATCATCCCATTGTGCATTTGTATCATCTTTGTCCTCTGTTTCCATCACTAAGTCTACAGGTGAAGCACTGTCTCATCTAGGGTGGCGACATGCTATGATTGAAGAGATGTCTTTACATACGAGTGGTACTTGGGAGCTTGTTCCTCTTCCTTCGAGTAAATCGACTATTGGTTGTCGTTGGGTGTATGCAGTCAAAGTTGGTCCAGATGGCCAGGTTGATCGACTTAAGGCTCGTCTTGTTGCCACAGGGTATACTCAGATATTTGGACTCGATTACCTTCTCTCCCGTAGCTTAAATAGCATCAGTCCGTCTTTTTCTATTAGTTCGCCTCTCTACCAGGTTTTGTTCCTCAGGAGGAGTCTAGTGGCCTTGTATGTCGGTTGCGCCGGTCCCTCTATGGTCTAAAGCAGTCTCCTTGAGCTTGGTTTGGTGGCATGGCTCGTAGTGAAGCTGATCACTCTGTATTTTATCGACATTCAGCTTCAAATCTCTGTATTTATCTGGTCGTTTATGTTGACGACATAGTTATTACCGGCAATGATCAGGATTGTATTAGTAAGTTGAAGCAACATCTCTTTCAACACTTTCAGATTTGACTGGGCAGATTAAAGTATTTTCTGGGTATTGAGGTCGCTCAGTCTAGCTCAAGTATTGTGATCTCACAACGGAAGTATGCCTTAGATATTCTTGAGGAGACGGGAATGATAAGTTGTAGACCTGTTGACACTCCGATGGATCTAAATTCTAAACCTCTGCTAGGACAAGGGAGCCTCTTAGCGACCCTGCAAGATATAGGCAGTTGGTTGGTAAATTAAATTGCCTCACATTGACTAAACCTGACATTTCCTTTCCTGTGTGTTGTGAGTTAGTATATGGATTCTCCCTGTGATAGTCATTGGGATGCAGTTGTCCGCATTCTTCAGTATATAAAATCAGCTCCAGGCAAAGGTTTATTGTTTAAGGATCGAGGCCATGAGCGGTCGCTGGATACTCAGATGCTGATTGGGCAGAATCACCTTCTGATGGACGTTCTATGTCTGGATATTGTGTCTTCGTAGGAGGAAATTTGGTGTCTTAGAAGAGCAAGAATCAAAATGTGGTTGCTCGGTCTAGTGCAGAAGCAGAATATCGAGCAATGGCTATGGCGACATGTGAGCTAATTTGGATCAAACAATTGCTCAAGGAGTTGAAATTTGGTGAGATCAGCCAGATGGTTCTGGTGTGTGATAATCAAGATGTTATTCATATTGCGTCAAATCCAATATTCCATGAGAGAACTAAACACATTGAGATTGACTGTCACTTTGTTAGCGAAAAGATACTCTCCGGAGATATTGCTACAAAGTTCGTAAAGTCGCATGATCAACTTGCAGATATTTTCACCAAGTCCCTCACTGGTGCTCGCATTAACTACATATGTAACAAGCTCGGTATACATGATTTATATGAACCGGCTTGAGGGGGAGTGTCAGACTAGTTATGTGAATATATATAATTAGTCCTAGTCCCTTATGTAATAAGAGTAGGTTATGTTTTATGTATACATATAAATAGGGCTCATTGTAACATAGAATATCAATTAATAGTATTTTCTCCCGTGCATTCTCACACTATTAAACATGAGAAACTTTTTAAATATGTATAAATTGAAGCAATAAGCCATTCTGGAGGGCATATTCTTGTGATGGAAGGCCGGAAGCTGGGTAGGCAGCCCCTTTCACTCGGATAAAAAAGGCTCCGCCTGACAAATTAGGTATTGCAAAGGAGAAAAAGACAACAAGCCAGAAATTACATACACGTACTTCCTTAAATTTAAACAACAGTAATATGATTGTCAGGGTGCATACTTAATAGTAGGTGGCAGACTGCAATAAGAGAGCCTAAAGAAATTTGCAGAACATTATGTGGAGAAACACTTTGCAAATAAAAATGGGAACGAAATGTAAAATGTTGAGAGAATACAACCTTAACCTTGGGGCTTATTTTATCCCTCCAGTAAGACTCTTTCTGTTTCATTTAACTATTTTAGTATATCATTTTCTTTCGTCTGGTGCAACAAATATATATACACCCAAGGTATAAGAGTGGAGTGGCCAACAAGATAGTAGGTGATATGCAAGAGTTTCTACTCGACAGAGAAAAATATATAGGAACCTGGGCCTGTAAGAGTAATGCTTCTTTTGCATCCTTTAAGGCAGTACTCTCCTTTTCAGCTCTTAGCTCCACAAGTAAACTTTTTGTCTCAGACAGGCGTTGTGAATGGGCTACTGATGGACTGCGGTTTCTCTGATCTAGCGCATCAGAAAGCTGTTGCTTTAAGGACACAATTGTTTCTTGTAGATTCTGGCATTCATGGGTCTGTCAAAATAAGAAACATCATTGGAACAGAGTTTCCTTGGAGCAATCAAAATTCAATGAGGAAACAGCTGAAAGAGGCAGTCTACCTTTTGAGTTAGCTGGTCCTGAATTATTCGATTATCGGCAGCTTTAACCTGGCAATAGCAATATAAGTTTGCTACAATTGAAAGGATAAGCATAAACTTGAACTCAAAGGAGAAATGGAAGAAACAATATTCTTAATGAAGACATGCAAGTCATACTACCTCGAGGTCAAAAGACTTCTCATTCAACTGGGCCAAGAGCTCTGCAACAGACTGCTGAGTGCAGACAAGAAAAACAGCTTAAAAGGTGAAAATATATTTTTGACATATCTGTTGCCATTCAAAGTAGAAGCAATTTTTTTTTTGGTCTGAAATGGTAATAATTATTTTGATGTAGAAGAAGCAAGACTTACAACCGTTTCTTCTGGGTTCTCCATCTTCTCACGAGGGCTAAGAATGAACTCAGCAATTTGCTTCTCCAATGAAGCTATTTGTTCATTCTTCATTCTTACTTCATCCTTCAATGTCATAATCTCCATCTTAGCCAATCAAAGAGCCAAATGTCAGAAAATATATACAGTTGCAGTTAGAAAAAATAAGATGCATAACATGATGTTTCATGACTTATACTTGCACTTGTTCTTTCGTTGGACTTTGTGTAGCTTCCTCTGACAACCGTTTTAAAGAACTTGTATGCAGTGCCACTTCACCGGACAAAATCTTTTGCTGCTCTCTTAGGAGGTCAATTTGATCAATTGTCTTCATGCTAGTCTATTACACAAGAAGTAAAACTATGAGTTACCAGAGCATGAAAAAGCACTGTACACATGAAATTGTCTATGTATGCTTAAGCACAAAGCAGCAAGTGATTATAACAACAAAAAAAAAAAAAAAAAAAAACAGTGGAATCCCACAACTTGGGTCAGGGAGGGTAGTGTGTACACAGACCTTACCCTCTACCTTGTGCGGGTAGAGAGGTTGTTTCCGATAAAACCCCGGTTCAACATAGTCGTAGCAACAAAGCAAAGAAAATAAAGCAATGAAAAATACATACATGGAAAAAGCAGTAACAACAAGATAGTAACAGAAGCGAAGCAGAAACACAAAAGCTGCAAGTGATTCTCTCTTTTACAAGCAAAAGGTACCCAAGAACTCGGCGAAGTAGGGAGATTCATAACTGAACTTTCGTATGGGTAGTTTTCTAGTCTTTATTTCAGGAAGAGGAACTTCGGATCCAATCACTAGTTTCCTCATCTGGAACTTCACACCAGAAGCTTCACACACCCTAGAAGTAGAAGAATCTTTCAACAGCTTCATTTATTGATCACCGTTATATTTAACCCAACTCTGCTTAACCCTATATTTTGGTTTGCTACATGACATAAAATAGATATAATAATGTTTACTTCTTTACTGAACTTTGAAAAAATGTAACTTCCATACCACAGGAGTCTCCTGGTCCAAAAGGTTATCCTCTGAAACTTCTTTATCCAATCTGACATCAGATAAACGCTCTGCCGAAGGTGTGCTTTCTGTGGGTGTAGAGTGTGAGTTTCTCGATTCCATATGATGATTTTCAGCTTGAGGAGTGGATGGTGTACTAGTTGACTTGAGTCCACTGGATCTATCGCTAGTGCTCGCCAAGGTACCTGACCCACTGTCTCGTCTCTGAGAATGAGAGACGAATTTGAAGCAGAATAAGTAATAGATAGCATAAAACACTAGAAATTGTAGCAATATAGACTGCACTGAAGAATGCAATCAAGGTAGGCGTAGGATTAAACCAACCATGTGATTGTTGATCAACCCAAACTTTTCAAAATGTTCTTCTATAATTGGAATCAAACTAGCTCCTTTTCCCTACGTAGAGAGCAATACTGATTTTTTTATCCGCCTTTGAAAAGAGTAGTTAATCAAGAACAGAAAAAATATATGTTCTTTCAACTGAAACCTCTGAAATCCTTTCATCCACTGTCTCAAATGCATTATATTACAACTTTTTAAGTAAAAGCCAGAACAATTATAGCAAAAATAAAGAAGAAAAAGAGTACACTAGAAACAAAATAAGCTGTCCCTCAGTTGATTTCATAAAATGAAAATTTTCCTTAGTCAATAAACGACATGGTCTATATCATATTACTTTCTAGTGTCTACTGCCGCCAACTTCCCTGAGTACGAAATGGGATTTTGAATAACCATGGGATAACAAACACTTAAAGAAGTTTTTGACATGTCATAGGCTGGAAAAATCTGTGTCATATGTAGTCATATAAAAGGGTTTTGGATCCTCATTTTTAATATGCTTGTTACTTTGGTATTTAAAAACAGTTCCATGTCCATGCACCAACATAATTGCAAAATCATGAAACAGAAATGTTAAATGTGAAGTAGTTATAGCAACAATAGAGTAGATTACAAGTACCCGTGGCTTAAACCAGTTAAGCAATCCATTTTTCCTAGTCTTCTTTTCCTCCTTGAATGTATCATCAGAAGTGTCTGCGTTGCCATCAACCGAAACATACAAATCGACATTTTCATCTTCCAAGATGAGATCCCGTCTTCGATGCGGAAGATATGCAAGCTATACATTCAAAAAAGGAGAGGGAAAAGGACAGGTGGACCTTGTAAAAACAGTACAAAAGTATGTAAAGACGGGTTCATCCCTTTAATTAAGTGCTTAGACCATATTACCTAGTAATTCAAACTAAATACACATACTGCAAAGGCAACTATCAATTGAAAGGAATAATTACGAGTAACAGCACCTCTTCTTCCCCAAAGGAATGTCTTCTTCTAGGGCCAGTCCGATGAGGAAATCTTGAGGACTGTGAAGTTTTGGTGGATACTAGAATTAGTTTTGTTAGACGCTGTATTCTACCAAGCAAAGCTGCTTTAGCGTCCTCTTCTTGTTCCAACCTCGACTGTAGTCTGACTTGACCATCTTCTAGCTTTACAAAGTATGTCAAAGTAGATGGACTTTAGTTAGATAATATCATTACAAATAGGCACAAATCATTGTACACTCCGAGAAAATGTCTTAAAGTAAGGCTCACAAAAACTTCCAATTTACTGTAACCAAACACTGTTGTTAGTGATAATACTGAAGAAACAACGCAACACAATTGCAGTGATTACTCAGTGAGAGCCAGATGCCTGAGATGGCCATCAATTACTTCAAGAACCAGCCAGATAACAGGATGCTAAAGCTTGTATTCTTTACAATAGGAGGCTTCACTCGAAAAAAATCTCTGCATAAAATCTACTAAAAAACCTACGGGGCAGGAACAGACATGAAAAACAACAAATGTGCGCAGAAGATTTAAATCCAGTGATTATTTGGTGAGAGCCAGATGCCTGAGACAGCAAGCTGCTAATATTCTTTACGTGTGAAGGCTTCAATTAGAACACATTAAATCTAGTAATTGTTTGGTTTGGCACTTGGCAGCTAAATTTTCTATTGAAACGATTATTGAATAGTCCAAAGAGGATTCAGAACGTAGCACTCAATGATCAGTAATAAAACAATGCAAGCCAGTAAGGAAAACCAGAAAGGTACAGACTGAAAATATCAAAATAAACAACAAATCTATGCCTCAATCCCAAACTTGTTAGGGTCTCTAAACTCTATATAAAAATAATTAACATAAATTAGCCGAGTAAAGAGAAAGATGAAAAAATCTGACAAAGCTACCATTATGCCCGTTCATAAAGGAATACGTTAACTAAATGTGTTTGACCTATTCATTTTTTTTTCTTTTTTTAATAAGGAGGTTTAACCTATTCATTCACTTTGGTTTCATAGAAAAAGGCCCCCTTCCCATCCCACCCCATTCTTGTCACACTTCCTCCACGGCCCTTCTGCAAGAAAGCAGGCTTCATGTGCAAATTGATCCCAAGGAAATGGCTTCAATTCAGTCTCACTGAAAACTAGCTGTAGTTTTTGGTAAAGATGAATGAAACAGAAGTATGTACTTCTCCAGTCAATATTGCAGACTGATGAAAGGAAAAAAAAATTAGAGGCCAGAGGAGAAGCTCCTCTTTCAAGGTTACCTTTTGTTTCAGGAGCACAAGATCTTCTCCACTATCTTTCATTTGTGGAACTGTAACGATACCTTTCTTCAGTTGTTCTAACTCTTCTTTCAGACGACGAATTTCATTTTGATATTTCTTGATAAGTGATTTCTCATCAACTATCTGCAAATTAACAGTTCCCATTTCAAGCTTTACTGACAAAAAAAAACTCAAAGGAGACATGTATCTGCACTCGTCTGACCTTGTTTTGTGCTGCTTGAATCTCAATGTGTTTAGCACGGTGAGCAAACTTCAATGTGTTATGTGTCTCTTCAGAGTTGCTTGACGAAGGAGTCACAGTGCAGATTAACTATTAGAGACAAAGGAAAAACAGATTGGTAAGGTATTCTCATTAATTCAACAATCTGTTTAATAAGGATCATTTGTATGATAGTCATGGTTAACTAGAAGCCATTATGTTTAACAACATCAATACATAAGAAATGAAGAACCTACAGATACACGTCCTTGACCACTTAATGAGGATTGAAGAAGTCTGGTCAATTTTGAATCTCTATATGGTATATGAGTAGCTCTCCCATCAGTTAACTTAGAAATAACCTGCAAGGAGAACAAGTCAACATTACCCTCAAAACAAATGAAAAACAAAGATGGGAACCTTTTCCCCTTTCTTGCTTACTTTTGTTCTTTTAATCACAAGCCTCATTATGTCGAGTTCTTTAGTGAAGAAATTAAACCTTTTATAAAGCCTTAGAGTCCACTAGTGACAACAAAGTATCATACAATGCTCCTTCTAAACCACTTGCACAAAGTCATCATCTACCAATATGCACTATGTACCTCTTTTAGCTTGACCTTGTTCATCAAATACATAAAGTTATACAGCTATACTTTTGTTCTTCAAAAATAAATCATCAAAAAGTCTCAGGATTCTAAAAATCTTCAGTCTTTCATGCAGATTACAATATCAAGTCAATCTACTTGATGATAGATCATAAAAAACTCTTAGTGTTTTCTGTACATAAGTTCCTTTAACAAGTAAGCCAATTTATTACTGAAATGTCAAAAAGGAGATACTAGTTAAGCAAAACTATTACACCGATGATACAGTGGAGATGTTTGGGTCCTTACAGTTCCAAGAGTCAGTAGACTTTTGTTGATGTAAGATCCCTCCTTTCTGCGCACACCAGTGGTTTCAGCCTTTGAGCTCTCAGAACCTGCCAAATCAATAAGATGCTGCAAGCATTTTTTTTTAGCAAGAGACAGAAAAGTGGGAAATGGAGAGTTAGCAGTTTTCGATCAAAACGAAGATAAACTCTTTCAGACAAATAACAGAACGTGACCCAACAATTAGTTATTAGAAAGAGAGAACTAGTTTGAGCCAGTGAGAAACACATGATTTGGTCAAAGTAATATGTTGAGATCTAACAAGTCTATAGCAGAGTATTTACCAGCTGTGACAAGGTAACTGCCCCTTCTTCACTATATTCACCACAGGGGCTACTTTCTATTGTCTGTCAAAAGAAAGTTCACTCAAATTACTATACACACATTGTTTCAACAAACTCAGGATGCAAGAAACATCAAATAGCATAACTGATGTAGGACTTATAGTTCACTGGTAAAAACATAGGGTACCAGCGTAAATATTGTATGACTTCTGCTACTGAGTAGATTGAAGTTTGTGGAACCAACATGCCTATGCTCTGCAGGTAGAAAACCCAATATTCAAAATACATAAAACATAATATATAACTGTAAACTTTAACGAAAGACATAAAAGAGATATGAACCATTCCAAAAAGAATGAACGAACAAGAAGGATGATAGCCCTTTATTGTTGCATTTATATGTTTGGTGTAATAAGTGTTCGGTTATGTATAGGTTGTGGGATAATGTATATTTTAAACATACTGTATATCAACTAGCCGTGAAACAACCTCTTGCAGAAATACAGGATACTGCGTACATAGACCCTTATGGTCCGGCCCTTCCCCGGATCCCGCGCATAGCGGGATCTTAGTGCACCGGGATGCCCTTTTCTACTGTATATCAACTAGGATCAGTAAATATAATTCGGAAGATTATATGCCTGTGATTATGTAATCTTGATGTTTCTTCCTATTTTAGAATAGCATACACCAATCTAAACCTTCTACAGTATGCATTCCTGCAGATCTTTCTCTTTTCTCTAAAGGCTAACTTAGCTGAGGGCCTGATCGACAGACCGAAAACCTATAAGAATGATAGTCAAGGGCCATACTGAATAATATCCAAATTAGAGGGACCAATTCAGTGAAAAATGGTCGCCAAAAGGAATAAACGCGAAAACAGGAAAACTATCGCTGAATTCAAATATCATAACCAATATCATAACATTAGGAAACATTACTAATACCCATATGCTCTCCTCTTGGCATGTACTCCCTCTGGTTCACAATAAGTGACCAGTTTCCTTTTTCATTTTGGTTCAAAATAAGTGTCCAGTTATGTAATCAAGAAAGAATTCAATTTGTTTTTACAAAATAACCCCTATGTACATATCCCTAAAAAGTTTTCTTACTCCTCACATTAAATGTTTAATTAGGAGTAGTTTAGTCATAATAGGTATAATAGGTATTTTTGTATAGAATTTAATATTTTCCTAATGGGCGTGCTAAAAGAAAACTTGTCACTTATTATGAACCGGAGGGAGAAATATTTAGCAAATTCGAGTTTCTTATCTACTCTACCTTCACTAGGTAGAGGTAAGGTCTGCGTACACACTACCCCTTCCCAGATCCCACTTGCGGGAATATACTAGGTCTGTCGCTATAGTTGTTGAGTTTCTTATCTAATAG
Organism: Nicotiana undulata; assembly: GCA_005239495.1. NCBI lineage: Eukaryota > Viridiplantae > Streptophyta > Magnoliopsida > Solanales > Solanaceae > Nicotiana > Nicotiana undulata. The sequence continues at coordinate 65,543 of ML263700.1, forward strand.
TAAAAGTACTTCCCAATAATGTAAAAAAAACTGGTTTAAAACAAATTACATGCAGAAAAAACTGGCGTGATACGCGGACAACTGTTGATCAACATCGTTAAAATGTATGCTTTTGCATGGATACAAAGATAGACAAGGACTGAAACTTGAAAATGGAACATTTCCGTTTATATTTTCTCTTGTTAAAGAAAGTTAGACTGTAACTAGAACACCATCAGCTTATACCTTCCCCTGCAGCAATGAGGGATAGAGCATGAGCAGGGGATAAAACGACTTCCTCCTTAATTCCTTCCACAAAGGTACCCTATAATAAATAAGAAGAACAACCAATAAGAATATATTAAGAAATCAGAACACTGAAAGGCAACATTCTGTAGAAATTCAAAGCAATTAGCACCAAGTAGAAGATTTCAAAACACTAAATAGCTTAGGATGGACAAAAATGCACATAAGCAATAACTTACAAACTAACATGAACACCGCAAATAATAAAAAAGACCACCATGTTACATTGTCAAAAAAAAAAAAAAAAAAAAAAAAAAAAAAACCNAAAAAAAAAAAAAATAAGACCACTGCAGATTGATAAAATAAGCATTTAATACTTTGTTTAAAGCACAGATAGAAGCTCAGTGAGAACAGTGTAAAGCACACTCTGCCTGCATGATCATAAGCGTTTAATACATAGATTAACCGCTTCTAGGCCCTTATGGCAGATTTAGTATCACCCTGGTCATCCCATCAGGAGGATGCTGTTACGCGATTACAGGAGTTTAGTTAACTCGAGGATCGCAGAGTTGATTCAGGAGTGATTCGAGAAATCAACTGTAAACGAGTGCAGAGAAGAAGAAGAAGAAGAAGAAGAGAGGAAGAAGAAGAGAGGAGAAGTAGCATAGGAATTGTATTATTATTCATGTACGTAATTTGTGTACTACAATGTATTTTTATCTATTACATTGAATGCAAATTAAAGAGCTCTTCTAACAGATTCCTTCAGCTAATAGATTCTTTCAACTAACAGAAGTTAGTTATTGTAACAAACTCTAACTAACTCTAACTACTTTTTGAATTCCTAACTAACTTCCCTTTCTAATAATAATGGTGTATCAGATGCTTGGTAGAATTTAATACATAGACAGATGGCTAGAGAGCCCATAAAAAATCATTCAGAGTCAAACTCTACAGGTGCTATAACCATGATACTGCATATTGTGTGCACTAACCAAGTGATTGTGATATTAGGTTACAGTGATTGAAAAAGGTATAAGCAGCAAACAGAACCCTAGGTTGTAGTTCAAGATAGTACCATAGAAGTACTGCTTTTTGCAAAATGCCTGCAAGACCAAATTAATCTATATCCAATCTTAAGAATATTATTATGGAGCTGCAAACCACAGTAACGCAGCCAGTCTATATATAGAAATCAGTTATAAGTACGATCAGCCTCAAAAATCTATTTTCTTAAAAGCATAATTGATGATGCTCCTGACTGAAAATTTTGATCTCAACAAACATCACTTAGATTTGCACAAGTCATTAAACGTTAAGAAAGAAGCTACCCCTTTAGATGCCGAAACATTTTTTACTTCCAAACAGGAAGTATCTGTGCTGGTATGTATCTTTTTTTTTATCAGATCCACGGTGGTATATATATCTTGCAATAGATATTTATGTGAGCTTAGTGTGGTTTTTCTTACTACATTACAGTGTTGTCAAAGGCGCGCTTAAGCCCTAAACCGAGGCTCAGAACATGTTGACCGCTCCGCCTCGCTCTGCGGGCGCTTCAATGTTGCATCAAGGCTCTAAGGCATATTTTCCTTGCCAATGAGTGTAATCCTGAAAATGCAACACTGAACAATTGATATTTCACTTTATCGTTATTTTTTCTTCAATTTTTTTGTTCATATATTTGTTATTCTTGCTTATAATTGTTGGTCTTGGACTACATATACATATTTTTACTTCTTAATCCAGTTGCGCATTTTTTCATTAAAGCTCACGCTTTATTTGCGCTTAAAGCCCCAACGGGCCTTAGAGTTTTTTTTGCACTTTTCGCCTTTGATAACACCGTACATTAAGGATAAATTCTTCTTCTTTTTTTTGGGATAAACATTAATTGTAAATTTATGGGTAATTTTATTATGTGCCACTTGCCAGCAAAATTTGGGTCACTTAAGATGTGGACTATGAAATTGTGAATCATGATAATATATCTGTTAATCCTGAAAATGCAACACTGAACAATTGATATTTTACTTTATCGTTATTTTTTCTTCAATTTTTTTGTTCATATATTTGTTATTCTTGCTTATAATTGTTGGTCTTGGACTACATATACATATTTTTACTTCTTAATCCAGTTGCGCATTTTTTCATTAAAGCTCACGCTTTATTTGCGCTTTGCGCTTAAAGCCCCAACGGGCCTTAGAGTTTTTTTTGCGCTTTTCGCCTTTGATAACACCGTACATTAAGGATAAATTCTTCTTCTTTTTTTTGGGATAAACATTAATTGTAAATTTATGGGTAATTTTATTATGTGCCACTTGCCAGCAAAATTTGGGTCACTTAAGATGGGGACTATGAAATTGTGAATCATGATAATATATCTGTTAAGTTCCCGAGTTCTCTCCAACATAAGGTAAAAGCTCTCGCTAGCTGAGCCTTTTTTTCTTTTTTGGGGATTGATAGGTTAAAAAGTCTCTTTTTAGGTTGATAAGAGTTGTTAGCCAAAAGAAGAATAAGAAGAATTGGTAGCAAAATGGCTCCCAAAACTTTGGTTCAATGGTCAAGGTTGTCCAACACAAGATGTGTGATAATTGCGAATAACGAGTTCAAATCCCTTGCAAACCAGACTGATATTTCGGAGAGATAGGTAAAGGGGCAGACCCATTATACATAAAAATCCAAAGATGGAAATACTGAATTCCTCGAGTCTCAAAATTCTATCTGAAGTAGAAGTTAACTTTGTAAAGCTAATCATGTAGCCAAAGTAGCTATGCATCACCTTGTAAACAGGAGTACTCCTATATATGAAGAAACCTTCTTCTTACATTCTAGAGGATTAGCTCCTACACTTTTGTCAAGGTCTGAACGGTTTCAGTCCTTTCTTAGCTTAGAGATTGAACCTGCTCATTTCTTATTTTTTCAAGAGCTAAGGCAGTCAAGTCCCCCTCTTTGTTTCTTCTCATTATCTATAGATTTACCCCTAAAGTTGTTTATTTAAAACAGGAGAAAGGGAAAAAAATATAGAAGTGAATTGCTAGCAGAGTTCAAAAGGTCTTTCAACTTTCTCTCAGTATTATTTCAAAAGTAGCCTGCTTCGCAAGTATTTCCTAATTTCCAAGTTATCTTAGTAACCAAGTGATTCATGCAACTGCTCAACCCCCAAGTTATCACATGCTCCATGGTCTATTATACCAGATGCTACTAACTAATGAGGCAATGGCTAGCCCCAAGCAATGGAGATATGTTCAATAACCAGCATCTTCTTCCGGATAATATAGTTCGCATTGTTTTTGTTGAGCTAGAGGTCCCTTTAAGATTTGGTAAGCTTGGAGGTGAATCTAGTATTTGGAACAATATGCTGATAACTCCATCAATGTAGCATTTTTAAGGAAGCAACTGTCCGTGCATATTATTATGATTGTCCACCATTGCAGGTTCACACCGTTTTACTTGTGTAGATATGTGTCCAATAGGCTGATCACAGAACTTTGTTTTTTTTATTTTAAGTGAAATGTCATTGATTGAACCAAGAAGGTGCCAAGAATAGACAGATCACTCTTAACTTAAAATGCACTTCCTCCCAGATGTAGAAGTGGCAGTTTCCTAATATAAAAAGGGCTACCTAGCAGAAAATCGAAAGCTGCTAATGTAAGTTATGAAAGAGCAAGGAAGCCATAAAGTTGATGGCTTAATGCGCATCATAAAGAAAAATAGGTGTTTATCAGCACTATAAGAGAACATGCATTAGAATCTTAATGGAAAGAAACCTGAGTGTCCTCTCGGATTCTTAAATTCTGTCCAGCTGGATTTAGTAAGTCATTAACAACCTGAATAGAGCAGACATTAAAGATAACAATCAACTAACAGAAGTGGAAGCATCAACCCTTTAGTTTTCAAGTAACCACAATCAACCAGAAGAAATTAGTAGTCTGACTGATACAAAAAGAGGCATGCAATAGAGACTAATGAGAAAAAATAGCAATTGTATGTTTATTTTTGGGTTTTGGGTCCATTTGCCTGAGCCTTGGTGGGCAAAGTCTATGTTGCTCGGACTTTCCAAAATGCTATCGCACCCGTGTCGGATCCTCCAAAAATGCACCGGAGGATCCTACACGCACCGACGATATTTTGGGAGAGTCCAAGCAACATAGGGAAGAGTTACCCAACATTTGTGATGTCGGATCAATCAAGGTGCGCACAATCTGGTCAGGACACCACCGTCATAAGAAAAAGGAGAGGAACCAGTTCAATGAATCTTCAAGATCATGGCAAAGCCTTATGCTACATGAATCTTGCTTACACGTCAGACGATTGATAGCTTATATCGCAAAAACTGAAACATGGGTCATAGTATTATTGATCATTCTATCTACCCAGACGTTTTTAGACTTAAGAGAGAATTTTTTTTTAAAAGAAAATTGTTTCAGAATTTCTTTATAAATGTAGTGGTATTACATAACAAGTAGTATATGTTACTCAATTTCTTTAATAATTAACTAGATGTATTCTTTTTTTCACCAAGGTTAAATAGATGTATTCTTATAAACCATTCTCAAGTATGTATCTCTGTGTCAATTCATTTAATGGTGGCTATTTGTTGAAAAGATTTATCTCTCTATACCAAAATGTATAATTATCTACAGTAGCAGAAGTCATGGAAATGGAAAAACTAAGCCGTTTAATTACAAGGGGTTAAGTAATTAGAAGAAGTCGATAAACAAAAAAAGGAAAGTAGGTCAAGTAAAATAACGGGATTAACAGTTATCAGTTACTACACAATATATCAAGCAGAATTACGGACTTGAAACAGAAAGAAATAAAAAACAGAAAAAAATTACAAAAAACTGCCAATTTCTTCATGAATGGTTGGAAGCGCACCTCATTGTAGATCTCCAGGTATGAGAGACGAAGCAGAAATTCTCGGTTCGGAGTCTAAACCAGCAACAAACTCAGCAAAGTATTTATGTTAGAGGATAATCCATAATGAGTTTGTACTAACAAGAAGTACCTCTTGAATAATGCTGAAGGCATCCTTCACAGCCAATGGTATAATGCCAGGAGATCTTTGATCACCCTATGATGAGACACAAGTTACATCTAGTTATCAGATTCTGTCCCTTAAATTAACAGAAATTCAACTAGATAGGCCCCTATTTAGGGTAAAGTACAGGAAACTGTAATAGCAAGCTCCAATGTTTAAGCAAATAAAGCACCAGCCGATAATGTGAAACTGCAATTGTCAAGGCAGTTTAAAGATTTCTGAACTCCTTGTAGTATGAATCAATGTTATTAAAAGTCATCACTTTGTCTCTTAAAGCGGGCTTATCACTTCATGGGTGATGCGCACTTCAGAGAAGTTTGCACTTCAAACAATGGTGTGCACAAAGTGATTGTTTTCTGTTAAGACATACTACCATAGGTAATTGTTGAGAGAAGAGATGAAGTTTCTGCATCTCTTGATATGGACCCTTAGGTCTACAATAAACAAGTGCTTCCTTGTTTGGCTTGCAGAGAGGTGGCGATATAAACAGAAGACAATTTGAGGAGGTAGAAGATCATATATGCAGCTAGCTAATGTTTCACGTGTACATGTTTGCGTGAGGACGTAAACCATCTCCTATTGCATTTTCACATTGCTACCCATGTATTGAGAGTGCTAAGCTAGTTTGGAATGCAATGAACGATGCTAGGCAAAGTTAAGGACGTGTCGTACAGTTGGTCTAACGACATTTCATACATCTGGGCTCTCAAGAAGAGGAGGAGAAAAATCTCATTTAGCTCTCATGTGGGTCATAGGAATTAGGAGGGCATTTGAAGGGATAGAGTCTAGCTTTCTGATGCACCCATGAAGTTCCAGTTTCTCTAGAAGGTTGAGTGTCTTTGCTAGAGTGTAGGTTCCCTACTTTTTGAGTAGATTCTCTACGTTTTGGTATATGGGTAGTATACGGGATCTCCAATCCTACATCTTTTACATACTTAAGTCTCAACAAAATTATTTACCTTATAAAAAAAAGATCTTACCATGGTCTTGTTATCATAACACTTGAGTCTTGCAAGAAATGTACATAATTTCAAGTTCCTTCACAATGATCAGTTTCATACAATCAGTCTTCGCTGAACAGTAAGCAATTTTAATACCTACTGCTGTTTCTCGTCCTTATTTTTGTGCTAGGATAGCTACTACATAAATATCATCAAGTTGAGATGATATCTCAAAAACCCTTTCAATGATATACAGAGTGTAGCTAAACTGACACGTGGCTAAAGATATATCTCATTTTAATTTTTCCTTTAGCACGATTCTATTTACCTATTCAAGAGAATAGGGAGAACGAGAGAAGTTAGCAATAGAGTTTTATCTATTAACAGACCTTTCCTCTAATCCCTTTAGTTCACCGGTTTTTGAGTTCTTCAATCTGATATGTTACAACATGTTTGCTGTAGATATTTTTCTTTTGCTTTTGGGGATAGGTTTACATGTTTCTTTGCCATCCACTCAATCCAATCTTCTATGAGTGGCATGACTGCAACGGGCTTCCTATTTTAGAGAGCAAAAATAGATAATTGTTTCGTTTATACATGCGAAGAGGAAATCATCACAAATATATCCAATGAATAATTTCAAAGCAAGAAAAGCAAAGAGTCAATCTATTGGGTTCCCATGAACAGGAAATAATATAGTTGGGTAGCACTTATCGAGAGAACTCATTTAATTAGGTCAACCCCACAGCATTAGAATAAAAGCCTGTTTACAAAAGAGTAGAGGAATGATTCCTTGTCCAAAGTCTAAACCACATAGCAGTGCATATATAGTAGCATGTTTAGCTAGAGATAACAATTACTGTCCAACTCTAGAGTAAGTTTTTTTTTCCATATAGACACCAATGTAGCTTTCTCGAAGACAAAACCATGCACAATCCCTTTACTGAAGAAGGAACATCAGAAAATCTAATAATATAAAATGCCAAAGACCTATAAAATAAAGCTAATGAAGAAGTAAGTAATCAAATAGGCATGTCATTATTCCAAATATAAGATCCTTATAGATAAATTCTCACTCCTAAATCATGTTCAATCTGTACGCTCACACAAGGATAGTTCAGTTACAAAGATACATGCTGGAAAAGGGAAAAGACATGCTTTGTGTAGATAAAATCAACAATGTAGAAACAATTCTCTTACATGCATGGTATGGGTTTTCCCACTGCTCGTAACCCCATACGCAAAGATCGTGCCTGCAATTGAAAGAAAACGATGATGAAGGAAATCCAGTCCAAAATTCAATGAAGAAAATATCAGCATCTCAAGTTTCCTCAAAGGATTTGAAGGAACCTCATTCCAAAAATCAATAAAGAAGGAGCAGTATACATGGTAACGGGTGAAGGGATGCCATAACAAATGAATACAATAGTTGGTCCCATAAGAAAGACTAGGATAACATTACAACAGTATTACCAGTCTATCAAATACGTGCTGTTTTCAGTTTAAAAGTACTCTGGTGGGTCATTTATATTTCCTTTGCTCAATACAATATATACTGGATTATCAATTACTATTGAAGCAGTAAGCTACAGATACGAGCACATATTTCTCCCAACTAGCAAATCAGAGCTGAATACAGTACTCGTTTATATGTCATTACTTGCAATAAATCACAATTCCCTCAGCTTGGCCAAGGTTATCAAATCCTGTCAAGTAGTATCTTAAATATAGAGATATCTTACGCCTACATTACATACTAGTGTTCTAGCATTTAAATCTTTAGGGTTGACACGATATGGCTCGAACATCTCAATATTCTCAAGTCACACTTTCTGAAAGCTATCCTAGAACTGGATTTGAGCCTTGTCTCAACTACGTGGATCATTTACAGGAACCTTACTGCACCCTTCAGCTCAAGCTATTCACTGTATATTACAGCACATGTAGGTTATCGCCATGGATGCTTATGATTAAAAGTCAGCAAGATCACAGATAAGAAGATCTTTTGCAAGAAACTGAAATTACTTGTTTTTAGTAGGTAATAAAAGTGAAACTAATCTCAAACAAGGAACTACAACCTACAAGGCATAAGTTACTACAGATAAAACTGTTACCTAACAGAGGCCAAATTGCAATTTATAGCTCAAATTCACTGGAAAAAGTTATCATTCTTCAACAAACTTTCCACTAGCTTGCTCGCTGAAAACCTCAAGACATGTCGTAGATGGCAAAGGTTTCATCCCAGCTACCACTTTTCTTTGCCACGGAGGTATTTGCATTAGGCTAGGCACTAATTGAAAGTCAATGAGCATTCCACTACAACAATATTACTCCCTCCATCCCAATTTATGTGGCGGTGTTTGACCCCGCGTGGAAAGGAAGACTTTTGAAACTTGTGGTCTAAAACAAACCATAGATATTTGTGTGACTGTAAATCATTTCACTAAAGGTAAAGCTAAAAGTTTAAAAGTTAAATTGTTTCTAAATAAAGCATGACATTCTTTTTTGGACAGACCAAAAAGGAAAGTACTACATGTAACTTGGGACAGAGGGAGTAGCTTTTTGTATACTTATGCAATATAGATTTCAAGGAATATCTTTAGGAAAGTTCACGCATAAATGGTAATATCTATAAGCAGCAAATGCACATACATGGGGCTATATGAACTCCAATTACTTGTGTAATCATAACCCTTGATCATAAGACACGAGCTACATACCGTTGATGCCTTCCATGGCACCACCAACAACATGCTGTGCAGCAATATCATAGACATGACGTGTTGTGGTGGTAGGACCAAAAACCTTATCTGTAAAGAGCAAACCGAATTTGGCAGTTAGTGCCTATGACAGTAGTTAGATGCAGAAGGACCAAGACACTATAAAGCACATGGAAAGCAAGTCACGCATTCTATTATTGAAACAGTTTTCTGACACAATACAACAAAAGAATAGACTGAACAAAGATTATGCTTTTGCTGAAATAAGCCATCTGGTAGAGAATGGTAAGCTCTAACAGTCCAACTACACACAACAAACGAAAATAGCAATAAACAATTAAACACCTGACTCAAACAATCAAGTCTGCTATGGGGGATGCTGAAGCATCTTCATACTAAATATTCAGTCACAGATAAAGTGAAGCGATTTCCTTGAGAAGACCTCAATTGACAGTTTGGATAAAGTTTCAACTTCTAGTTCCTTCTAGCTCAAGGAACTCATATACCTTCGCAGCAAGCAAGATGAAGCAACTTGAGATTTTTCCAGAATTCTTTGAAAATGTTATCACAGGATATACGATTGAGTGTTCATTCCTACCATTGAAATTGAATTAGGCTATCTACAATTTGTTGATCTTGCCATGCTAATTTAACGTTATGTATTTGACGAACATCACTATTGCACTTCATAATTTGTTTTCTTTCTTCTGATAAGTACTATTGCACTTCATAACATTATAACGTAAGACATCGTGATTTGTATCAGTAGAAAAGGTCTATTCTTCATAAGAAATGTTGCTATTACAACTCTAGTCATAACTAAGTTGACTAGTTCGGAAAAACCACTTTTGTCTAAAATGGAAATATATGAACAAGTAGCATTCAAGCAATAAGGAACCAAACTCCATGCTTCTATCCTATACACGGAGAATAGCAATATACATCAGGACATACGTATACATAAAGAATAGCACTATACATGAAGACATACCATATGCATACGCTAGCGTAGGATTATGCTCATTTCTAACTATAGTTTCTCCGTCTGCATACCATGAGATTTCCTCCCCTTGTCGTATCTCCCTCGGACTAAATCATAATAACAAAATTAAATTTTTCCAAACAAAAAATAATTATGCCAATTTCTAAAACACAGTAAAATCAGTTTCCACCTTAGAGGTCGGAACCGCACTGTCACTGTAACATTCTCTTTGGATCTCTCCGTCGTTTCTGCGGACGCGCTCTCCGAGTAATAGTACCGCGGCTTACTTCTCGCTGATGAGGACGCCGGCGAGCTCACGCCGTCTATGGAATTTTCTGGAAACTGCTTAGATGATGATGTGGTTGATGACGCAGGTGAATTTGCTACTCTTGAGCTCAATTTTTGGGATTTCGCTTGTCTTGTCGCCATTTTATCTACAAAAATTTCTAAAACAAATTTATCCGCAAAAAATCATCAGAAAACAGATAAAGTAAATGTAAAAGCTGAAAAACAGACAATTAAAACCTACATTCAGCGATATCTGAACCAAATTTATAGCGTCAAATTTCTGCTAAAAAGTATGTCCCAGCCAAAAGCGTTACAAAATAGGAAAAATTGCAGAAGTTGCGGCATGCATTTTACAGTTGAGATTAGGGGAAAATACCTTAATCAATAAGGAGAAAATATGAACAAAAAGTACATCTTCTCCGCTTTGGTCTTAAGATCTAAAAGTAGGTGTGATGAAAAACATCATTATTCTCTTAATCAATGAGAGTATCAAAAAGAGTGACTTTTAGGTGAGAGATGAAAAAAGAAGAAGGGACTACTGTGTTTGGATTGGATATTTTCTCTTCTCTCTCTCTCTATCTATTTTAGCTTGCCTTGGAAGCGATGCACACTTTTTTCACTTTCTCTCTCTTAACTTCATCAAGTTTAAGCCTAACTTCACTATTTAATACAATGCCGCCATAACCGTGTATATGTATGTGTGTATATGTGTAGAGAGAGAAACAGACAGGAAAAGGACACAGTCGCCCCCACACACACACACGCAGTAGTGTGTGATAACTGTGTGTATAGGTGTAGAGTAGGCTAGAGAGAGAGAGTGTGAGAAAAAGTGTGACTGCGTGAAGTCAAGTGTGTGAGATAGAGAGAGAGTAAAAGGAGTTGAATGCGGTGTGACGGAAAGGAAAACAGTGAAAGCTGGAAGTGGAAAAGTGGAGGGGTGAATGTGGTAGATTTTAGAAAGTGTGGGGCGTTTTTGTTTCATTTATTTGTTTCCTATTTCGGTTATTACTATATAACTTATTACTTTCACAATAAGTGTCCAGTTTTCTTTTAACACGCCCATTAAAAACTATTAAATTCTATGCAAAAAAATCTAGTATGACTAAACTACCCTTATTACTCCCTCCGGTCCAAAATAAGTGATGTTTTGCCTGTTTTCACCCATATTAAGAAATATACCATTTAGTATTAATTAGCAATGAAATTGACCATATTAACTTTTACTATCCCACTTAAATACTCCTAATACATATTCTAACACTATTTACTCCAAGGGCAATGTAGGAAAAAAATAATAAATTCATTCTTGAATTCCGAAAATCACTTATTTTGGACCACAAGAAAAAAGCCAGAAAATCACTTATTTTGGATAGGAGGGAGTAAAGTATTGATCACATAATTATTATAGTGAGGAGTGAGAAAAGCTTTTTAGGAATATGCAAATAAGGGTAAAAGACTAAAAATAAATTGAATTTTTTCTTGATAATATAATTGGACACCTATTTTAAACCAAAATAAGAGAAGAAAATGGACAGTGAATCGAAGAGTGTAATTAATACTTGAATTAAACGGTGGGGCAACAAAAAGGGCAAACTAAAGACAGGTTCACAAGACTCTTGTGCTCGAAGTCGAAGATGGACAACAATTACGAGTTGTCCTATTTTTCTCAAGATTCCCTACCATACTACTTTTTTTGGAAAAGAACAAAATTATATAGCTATATAAATAAATAATAACCCTTCTATAATTTTATTTATGTTTGTACCAAAACATGTGAACCGATAAAATCAGTTTTCTCAAAATCTAACGGGAAAAAAACCTCCTCAACCACAAACCTTTAGATTAATTTTGCAAAGCTGAGTGCTATTCAATAAATATTTTCCAGTTTATTTAGATATAGTGTTTTGGTAAAGTTTTTCAAAAAAAAATCAGCACTTTTTGAAAACGAAATTCAGTATTTTTAGTATTTTAAATTGGCAAAAATTTTGAGCTTTGAGCATAGTTGTATACTTATATTTTTCGTGTATTTTTACAACTTGTAAATATTATTCTCATCTAACCAATCTAAAACTAATTACATGGATAAATTGAGCTTCAAATATAAACAATTTTTCGGATGGGGAAGCATAATTAAAGCGAAACTATCAGCCATTTTTGCCCATAAAAAGCTTATTACAAAAAATTGGTCAAGTCATAAAATATTATTAATACTAGCCAAGTGTTGCCAATTAGCTATTTGTAGTCAAGAAAATGTCAATTTTTTGCTTTCTTTTGTGTGGTGTTAGTAGAATCTTTTGGGATGATTCGATGGAATTTTGAGGTGGTTTGAATTGAAAATTCTACGTAGAAGATGAACATGGAAAATAATAATATATGTATCACGCATGCATCATATCTGTATCAAATGTGTATCACATGTATATGCATGTATATCTATGTTTGAGATATACGTGATACATGTGTCGCAGAAGAATTTAAACTTGATTTTAACTATAAATTTTGATACCAAACCAATACAATTCACCTCCAATCTTGCTCGAATATTGTATATTGCCACATTTATATGTTTTCAACGAATTCTAACCATACCCATTGAAAATAATTATTTTTGCCCTAATTTTTTAATATTTTATGTTATTAATAATGAATTTTGACTTAAACCTAATCTAACTCGCCTTCAAACTTTTTCAAATTTTGTATATTGCATATCTATGCATTTTCAATGAATCGTAACAATACCATTGAGAACAATCTTTTTTGCCTATTTCTTTTTTGAATGTTGCATGTTATTGGTAAAAAAACATTAAACTATTTTTGATAGCATAACTAAAATGGCTAGTTGTTAGTAAATAGTGTATTTCTTTAGTACGTTCCCCTGGGATTCCCTAAATTAAACCTAGAAAAAAAACCGTGGCAACTCAATGTTACTGTGTATGTTAAGACATATTTTAACTACTCTTTTTTTTTTTAAATTGTGAAAAGCTAAAATACAATCCCCTGAGATAGCATCCTTCTTTTAGCTCTGTTTATTTGTGATTATACACTCCCAATAATTGCCAAATGAGACCAAAAAAGACACATACACAACGCATAGAGATATTAGTTTTATTGCTTTTTCTTTTGTATGTATTTCGATGGCAAAAGATATGCCAAACTAGAGGTTAAAAAAATTGGATATACGAAGTATCTCAATGTGTCGATATGTCAAGATTTCAAGATATTGCATTTCTTGTGAATGTGCGTTAACTTTTTTTTATTACTATCATTACGTATATATGCCCCGAAAATAATAAATTTTTGTATAAACGAACAAAATATATTATAGCACCTATTTTTTCAGTTCTCACATCGGGACTATTGGAGTCCCGAACCAAAGTGTGTTATTTTTTACTTAAAGCACAAAAATAGTAACTAATGACCAATTTATATATAGGAATTTATACATTCTTATCTATTTGAAACTTTATTACCCTCCCTACTTAAGTTTTAATTTAATTACATACTATATATAATTTACCAATTATATATTCTTTCGGAATTAAATGAGTATCCCTATATTATGAATCATTTATTTTTCATCCTTATTCTCTCTCCCTCCTACTCTCTCTCTCATGTGTTCTCTCTCTCTCTCTCTTTCAACGTCTCTCTCTATCTCACAATCCCTAATTCTAGTAATGTAGAGCAAAGGGAAAGAGAGCGGCAATTCCATGCTTATTGAAATTCCAGTAATGTAGAGCTGAAGGTGTTGCACAATTGGTGTTCAAATTTCAGTAATGTTGCATAATTGGTGTTCAAATTGAAATTGTCAATAAATAATTTTTGAAGGTGTTTGACTCTCCACCATTGACAACAATTAAAAAGTATTGAAGCTTTGAATATGAATTTGGGTTTTCAAAAATCATTATTTGTCTGGATTATGTGTTGTTGCAAACAATTGAGAATATTGTTTGGAGTTTATAGCTCAATTTTGAGGGTGTTTTGGTGAAGAATAGACTTGTTTTTTGCTGAATTTCGAATTGAAACCGAAAAAGAAGAAGAAGAAGAAGAAGAAGAAGAAGACGTGACATACATCATACTCACGAAATTGTACCAAAGTTGTAGCAAAATTGTAGGTAAATTTTATGTTGTTGTTTATATATATTGTTTTATTTATATTATTTTGTTTATATTGTATGAAAGTTGAACAGTATTGTATAAAATTTGTATAACAATTGTATTTAAGTTGTATATAACTAGATAGAAATAATGTATGAAAGTTGTAGATAAGTTGTATAATATATAACTAGTTGTATGAAATTTGTTTTTACGGTGTATAAATCAGATAAAAAATATACAAAAGACATATTGTATAAAAATTTAATTTAAGTGGTATGATATTGTAGTTGTATATAACTGGGTAGAAATAATGTATGAAAGTTAGTTGTATATTATATAATTAGTTGTATGAAATTTATTTTTACAATGTATAAATCATATATCAAATATACAAAAGACATATTGTATAAAAATTATATTTAAGTTGTATGATATTGTAGTTGTATTTAATTGTGTAAAAATAATGTATGAAAGTTGTAGATTAGTTGCGCTTTTACATTGTACTTTTGAGCTATTTGCCTAAACGTGTTAAAATTGTTTAAAACACTACTTAATTACATGAAATACCTTGCAACTTAATTCAGATCGACTTCTCTGATCCTAGCTAGTGTAAACATTTTCGTCCTCCTTGGTCGAGTGCTCTAATAATTAAACTAAGTGCTTTCAGCGCGCACTTACAAAGAATCATTACATCCTTTTGTCACGCTACCTTACAGTATGAACAAGCTCTCTAAGGCTTTCTGATATCATTCTCCCTATTTTTTATATGTTTTATTTTCTAAGAATATGTGATAATTTAATTTGCTTGATCGTCATGCTCCCCAAAAATAAAAAAAATTATTAGATGATGGAGGGAGGAGGGGAAAAAGCTTCAGTTATTTAATTATTTTTGTTACTTCGTTAATAAGATCACCCGAATTGCATTAATTTGTGTGTTTATGCATTTAATTTATTACTGTATATTAAGGCAGAAGAAAAATAAGGAAAGAGAAGAGGATAAAAAAGGAAAAGGGTATAACTAAATTCATTTATTGAAGGCACTAATAATGGACTGGGAGCCTTTTAAGGTGTAATGTATATATATTTTGTAGTCAAAATTTGTTTAGGTCAGGTAATTAATTAAACATGAACATGTTTGATAATAAGTTTCAAATAGTGTATAGGAACGAAAAATTTCTCATATATGACGCATGGGTTGAATGCGCTATACCTTAATGACACGTTTGTCCGTTAAGGTATAGCGCATGCAACCCATGCGCTATTTGAATTTTACTGACCCACCATATATTCCAAGGGGGGTACCGGCCATATATATTTGGTGGGTATAGCGCTTGCATTTATCGCGCTACATATATAGCGCGTATAATGAATGTGTTATACCCTCAATTATTGTACCCTTCCCCCATTGATCTTTTGCTTATCTAAGGAGTTCCACTGTTTCATTAAAAATTCATTCAGGATCCTTCACGTCTTCTGCATCCTTTTGATTTATTTTTTTACTCATTCCGAAATATTTGTTTACTAAACATTTTTTGCATTTTGTCATAATGTCCAAAGAGCGAACAATTAGGGTTGCATTATATTTGGGGGATGAGGTTGTCGTGAAGAATAACTCAGTACGCTATAGTTGTTCTCCGCAATGTATTGTTAAGTTAGCACTTACAACGGATTACGATAGATTGGTTTCGTCGTTATGTGAAAAATGATTGTGAGGAAACGTTTGGTTAACATTAAAGTAACCGGAAGATATCTATATTATGTTACTCCGCAAGGGTTTTCTTGTTATGCTGAGTTTAACATCGAAGACGATGAAACTCTGACAGAAGTTTTGAGGATTCCAGATGAACACCGGAACTTCTTGTGATAAAAATGTTGGAAATGTACATAAAGTTTGAAGACATTCGCAATATTGAGGTTCCGCAAAATAGGGATAACCCTCGATCATCGGGTTGTGTTTTTGGAGAAGTTTATTTGAACTGGTTCCGTTTGAAAGAGTTTGGCCAGATCTAAACTTATCTCCACGAGCGAACGAGGGAGAGAGAACATAATTTCTCCCCAAGTTTACATAATCCACACGCTGAGTGGTAAATTTTAATTTTCCTTTGTATTACTATATTTTGTTTTATGTATTATATTTTTATTAACATCATATATTCCAAGGGGGGTACCGGCCATATATGAATTTTACAAGTTATGAACCAACGACAGTTAGAATATGCCCAGTTTTGGTATTTTGGATCATGGTGGTCCATTCGGGAGTTATCAAACAACTCGATAGTATGCATCATGGGATATCCACATATTATGATTTGTAAGTTAAGAGATAAAGTTTATATATGGTGTTTGGATGAATTTGAGAAACTCATTATTTTATTGGTTGACCAGTGAAAACGAGCAACTTGAAGGTCCCGTCCTTACTCAATTGCCCGAAGACGATATATTTAACCAGGATCTAGCATATGCACAGAGTCAGGAAGATGATAGTGATTATGGAAACAATATTGATGGGTCTGGAGATGACACACCCTTCCCTGATGAGGGTGATGATGATGAGAATGAGCAACCTGATTTGCTGAGGAGCATGATGCCACCAATGAGCATGCTCCATAAATGCAGACTCCACCTCCCGTTAGACCCAGAGTGTACGAGTCATATGTGCCCTTCAATCAAGGGGATTCCGTACATTGATCAGTTGCCCCGTATGCCGGATATGGATGCCATCACGAGAGATTTGGCGATATTCGGATAGAAATATGGGATGAACCTAGACCAACGGTGCTGTCAAAGAATATGATTTTTGCTGATAAAGTGCGCCTAAGCAGGCGGTGCAGATATACAATATAAAAGAGTGTCGTGAGATCGAGATTTATGAGTCATATCCGCAAGTATACAAGGTTATTTGTCGTATATGGTTTCAAGGTTGTACATGGATGCTACGTGCGAAAAAGTTGAAAACAAATATGTGGATTATGGGGAAATACATTGGCACTCACACTTGTGATATGGACACATTCTGTGGGAATTATTTTAACTTGAATGTTGACTTAGTTTCTCTTGTCTTGATTCCACACATTGAATCGTCCATAAAGTACAAGATTAAAGAGTGTATAACATCTGTCCACCAGGTATATGGATGTACCATTACCAAAATAAAGGCATTTTTCAGGCATAAACGTGCGTTTGAGATTGTTTATGGTAACTGGGATAAGTTCTTTGTTGCTATACCTAGGTACATGGTTGCATTGCAACACTTTAACCTCGGGAGTGTTGTTGAATGGAAGTTTGAGAGGAGTCTGGGAATACAAGAATTCATATTCAAATATGTGTTCTAGGCATTTAAACTAGCCATTGATGGTTATGTGCATTGTCGGCCGGTAATATCCATAGACGACACTCGTGTCTATGAAAAGTATGATATTAAGTTGTTGATCGTCGTTGCAGTAGATGCTAATAGAAGCATATTTCCCCTTGCATTTTCTATTTGTTCTGATGAAATCCAAGAGACTTGGACATTGTTTTTGAACCAATTGAAGGAGCACGTTATCAGACAATGTTCATGTATTTGTCTAATATCTGATCGACATGGTGGTATTTTAAGTTATGTACATAATTTGTGTGCATGTAGGAACCGTATTCCTACCACTGTTACTGTGGTAGGCACTTGCAGGCCAACTTCCAGAGGGCTCATCCGAATAAGATGATTTAATGTGAATGGCTGCAACGGATCATCAAGAGGGTAAATTCAAGAGGCGAATGGACTTGATTAGGCAGGAAGACCCATCTGCCTATCGTTGGTTGATGCGACATGAGCTTGACAAGTGGAATTTGCATAAGTATGGTAGTAGAATATGGGAAATTTTGACTACAAACGTGTTAGAATATTTCAACGGGTTGTTGAAGTCTGGACGCGTATTGCCTATCACTGCCATGGTGCAGATATCATTCAAGCAGATGGCGGAGAGGTTTGTTGAAAGATACAGAAGTGTATCGTCATTGATGGAAAGGGGTGATCACGCTCAACTGTGTCTAATAAAAGACTAAGCGGGCGTTGCAAATATAATCCGGGG
>ML263701.1:0-16875 GCA_005239495.1 Nicotiana undulata
CACGAGTAGTCACTATGGAAAGAGTCATTCACGGGAACGGAGTCCCAACACACAAAATGACCGTCTGGGTCGTTACATTTATGATAGGCTATAAATACGTATTTGTCACTTATCATACTCTAATTTACTGCACTTTAATTGAGCTTTAATCGCTAGTGTTTTGCACTAATTGTGTGTTTTATGCCTTGTGGGAGTGATTCCGAGCTATGTAGCTGTTATGGAATTAATTCAAGTGATTTGGATATTTTAAGTCTAAGTAAAAGCCCAAGGAACTAAGTTGAGATCGTGTTCGTGGATCAACGGATGATAGTTAAGAACGAACGAAGAATCGAGTAGGCATATTGCGCATTGTCTAGTAAAATGCACATAACCTTTTTCTCAGAACTCCATTCGAACTCCACAATATATGGTTGGAAAGCTAATTCAATGGGATACAAATTACATATTTTACATTTTTCCAAATTCCAAACAGAATAGGGTGAAAAGTGCGCAGCCGAGCACTGACCGTGCAAATGGGTCAGAAAGTGTGAAATGTGCGCGACCAAGTGCGCGGGGACTCTTCCAGGTGCGCGGCCGCGCACGTTCTGTCCGGGAAAAAGTGTCCTTTTTTGTATAATTGGGCCCTACCCTACTTGGTATGAAAATGGTATTTTGAGGACCTTTGACACATTTTGGACCTAAGGAGGCAAGAACACACTAAGAGCAAGGCGGAGAATTTTTCGACGAGTTTTTCACTTCCTTCTTCCTATTTCCATTGTTGGTTATGAAATTTAGTATTGTATTATTACATACTATTATGAGTAACTAATTTATTATCTAGAGTTTTGATGGAACCTCTTGGAGGATGGATTTTTGTTATGTTTTAATATAATTTAACCTTTGAATTTGCCCGTTTGTTCAACTACGTGCTTATTTCAGTTGATTGAATGACCATCGATGACTGTGCCTATTTTGTTATATGTTGATTGATAAAGGATACATATTTAGGTGGTTGTTGAACAACATCACTCCTAACGTTTGTGAGGAATCAATACACCATTTAAAGGTAGGTTTAGAAATAACAAAGCCTTGACGTGGTCATAATGAGCGGTTAGATAAAGCCAACTAGCATAGTTTGAGAGAATATGTCTAGTAAATTGTTGTAGTTTCTCGAGAGAGAATTCCGACACCTAAAGTGCTCACGATCAGTAGAGAATACATAGGCGAAATTGTAGGGAACATAGCGGGAAAGATTCCAATATTTGGGGAAATCATACTAGACCTCCTAAATTTAATCTCCAACCCTCAATATCTTTAGTTTTTAATTTACTGCTTTAGTTTCTTAGTTAATTAGTTAGACATAAGAATCTTAAACTTTATAACTTTATTCGAGCTTGTCTTCTTAGCGATATTGAACAGTTATGGCGAAACCTTAGTTCTCGGTGGGATTCGACTCCAGACTCCTAGACCAGATTATATTTGCAGCGACCGCTTATCCTTTATAGGACTAGAGGTCGGCGTGATCAACGACCCTAACCTTGTATGTGCACCTATGCGACTCTTCTCTCTTTTTCCTCTAGCTTTTAGCCAATTTCTAGGCCTCACTTTGTGAATATATACAGAATTATGACAAGCTGTCCCTCTGGGCATCTATAGGCGTACTGAAGTTCTTCGCTTGCTACTTTGTCGAACTTGCACATATTGTTATATCTTGTTTCATAGCCTCGGATATAAATGCTTATGGTTTTACTACATCTTGGTAGGTTATTAATGCTTGTGTTTTGAACTCTTTTCCGCGCTTGTTAGCCTTAAAAATATCATTTTTACCCTACTCAATTTGCGTGCACAGTCCGGGCGTAATTCAGGAAAGCCTTTATGTGGAAAATTGAAGAAATAATAATTTTTGGCCTTAAAAATAATTTTTAGTTGACTTCGGTCAACGTTTTGATAAACAGACCCGTACCCGTGTATGACAGTCCCCGTGCGTCCATAGTAAAATATGGAACTTGGGCGTATGTCCATAATCGAATTCCGAGGTCCCTAGCTCGAGATATGAAATTTTGACTAAAATTGAAAGATTGAAAATTTATGATTTTAAATAATTTGCTTAATGTTTGGTCTTGTTGGTATCGGGCCCGTAATTTGGTTCCAGAGCTCGGTATAGGTTCTTTATGATATTTATACCTTATATGTGAAATTTGGTGAGATACGAAACCGATATGACATGCTTCAGACCTTCGTTTGAGAAAATAGTAATTTTAAGGTGTTCTTGAGAAATTCATATGTTTTGGTGTTAAATTCGTAGTTTTAGGCGTTATTTTGGGAATTTGATCGCACGAGTAAGTCCGTATAATATTTTTAGACTTGTGTGCATATTTGGTTTGGAGCCCCGAGGGCTCGGGTGAGTTTCAGATAGGCTACAGAGTGAAACGAACTTAGGAAAAATTGCTGGTGTGCTTCAGATCTGCATGTCTCGCAATTGCGAGGTCTGGCTCGCAAATGCGAGCCTCGTATTTGTGAAGAAGTTTCGCATTTGCGAGCATGGGCTGGGCTGGGTAATCTCGCATTTGCGAGAAAAAGGGCCGCATTTGCGAGAAAAAGGGCCGCATTTGCGACTAAATGATCGCATTTGCGATAGCTGCAGAAATGCGTTGGATTTGCATTTGCGATGTTATTCTCGCATTTGCGAGCTTTGCAATTGCGAAGCTTTGGTCGCAAATGCGACATCTGCAGCTGATAGGTCTTGACTTAGACAGGATTTTTCTCATTTTTCACAATTTCCAAACACAAGAAACTCTCTAGGCGATTTTTCAATGGCAATTTCTTCCCCAAATCATAGATAAGTGATTGTTAACTCATTTCTTTCAAACTTTCACTTCATTTTAGAAGATTTCAACCTAAAATCTTAGGTTTTCATGGTGGGATTGGGGATTTTTGGGAACAAACTAGGTATTTTAAAATTTGGGGATATAGACCTCAAATTGAGGTCGGATTCCAAAACTAATTATATATCTGGGCTCAGGGGTGGGTAATCGGGTTTTGGTCCGAATTTTGAGTTTTGACCAAGCAGGCCTGGGGTCGATTTTTGACTTTTGGGGGAACGTTTGGGAAACCTGTAATTATGTATTGAAACTAATTTCTTCAGCAATAATTAATGTTAGTAAGTTAATTATGACTAGATACGGGTGGATTGGAGGTTGAATCTAGAGGAAAAGCGGTGGTTGAGCTTTGATTTGGCATTTGGAGCGAGTTAAGTGTCATGTCTAACTTTGGATTGAGGGATTATGTATTATTTGCTTATTTGCTACGTGTTTGGTTGTTGAGTAATATGTATAGGTAAGGTGACGAGCACCTATGTGTTGTTGTCGAGTCATAGCATGCGAGTTAGCCCTATTCTTGTAATTGTTGTAGTCTTTAATCATATTGTTCATGCTTAGCGTAGTCAATTGTGATGTTGGGTAACTTCTATCCGATTTTGCTAAGATTTGGTAACTGTTGAATAATGGCTAAAGGTTGATATTAATTTAGTAGTATTAAGTATTGATGAAACACTGATTTTCTTTGATATTTCTATCTATCCGTTATTATTGGCCTTTGTTTGGGTGAGGAAGAGTGTAAAGCACGAAGGGTGATGTCGTGCCATTGCATTATTTCATTTGGTGAGAAAGAATGTAAAGCACGTAGGGTGATGCCGTGCCATTGCATTATATCATATGGTGAGGTTGAGAGTAAAAGCACGAAGGGTGATGCCGTGTAGTTTCTTTTACCGTTCTTACTTGTTTTATTTGCTTAAAGCATTTTGATTTATCCGGTTATACCACTATTTCTGATTTCTTGTATTGTGAACCCCTCAGCATGCCCCCTCCTAATAATTTTCTGTCATGTTTCTTTTATTGTTGTTATTGCTACATGTATGATTATACTACACAGGTTATTTGTGGGTATCTTGTCCTAGCCTCAGCACTACTTCGCCGAGGTTAGGCTTGACACTTACCAGTACATGGGGTCGATTGTACTAATACTGCACTCTGCACTTTCTGTGCAGATTCAGGTATCGGTCCGAGCTGATTCTGAGATTTGCAGCTGATTCCTACATATGAGGTTCAAGGTAGATCTGCCGATGTTCGCAGTCCCTGGAGTTCCCTCCTACCTGCTTATTTTACCGTTTCTTCGACTCATAAACAATTGTATTTTTCCTTCAGACACATATTTGTAGATAAATCACAGTAGTCCTTGAGTTGTGTCTCCAAATCATGGGTATATATATATATATATATATATCATATGCGCGGATGGTGTTATGAATTTCTGTTTCTTTCTTAATTTGTCATGTGTTGAATTGTAGTAATTCTCCGTAATTTTTAAGATTTTTATGTTGTGAATATCTAACGTTGGCTTGCCTAGCGAGTGCAACGTTAGGCTCCATCACGGTCCCGACGGTGGGAGTTCGGGTCGTGACAAGTTGGTATCAGAGCACTAGGTTGCTTAGGTCTCACAATTCACGGACAAGCTTAGTAGAGTCCAGGGGATCGATAGAGAGACGTTTGTACTTATCTTTCAGAGGATATAAAGTTAGGAACAAGTTCACTTTATCTCAACTCTGTCGTGCGATTTTGTTTTCTCAATGATGATCGAACTTCTCTATTTTTATTCTCTGGTAGATGGCGAGGATACGTACCGCTTCTTCCGCTGATCAGCAGTTGGATCCTCCAGTAGCAGCTCCTACGAGGGTCAGAGGGTGAGGGCGAGGTCGTGCTAGAGGCGGAGGCTGGGGCAGGGATCAGCCCAAGGCCCAAGTAGTAGCCCCAGTTGTGGAGCCTCAGGTAGAGTTCGATGAGGAGGTTCCAACTTAGACCGTTCCTGCCAGACCAACTTAGGTCCTAGAAGGGTTTATAGCCACCCTGTTGCTACAGGATGATTTGGTCCAATTAGTGGGCCTTATGGAGAGTGTGGCCCAGACTGATGCATTCCCCATGGCACCTTTCGTATCTCAGGCTAGAGGATGAGCCCAGACTCCTGCTACCCACACTCTGGAGTAGATGGCTCCCCAATTTCAGACTCCAACAGCTCACCTAGTCGGAGTAGTTCAACCGGTTGCTGCGGCAAAACCCGTTGATAGGTCAGCTATGTCCACTGAGGCTTTGTGGAGGTTGGATAAGTTTACCAAGCTCTTTCTAGTTCGTTTCAGTGGTGCCACTTCACAGGATCCCTGGGAGTATCTTGATAGTTGTCTTGAGGTTCATCGGAACATGGGTATATTAGAGACCGATGGGGTCGACTTTGCTGCTTTCTAGATGACTGGTTCCGCCAAGAATGGTGGAGGGATTATTTATTAACCATACCAGCTGGGTCTCCTGCTCTCACGTGGGACCAGTTCTCACATCTCTTCTTAGAGAAGTTTCTACCTATCACCTTGAGGGAGGAGCGTCGCCGTCAGTTCAAACGTCTCTAACAAGGCAGCATGAATGTTACTTAGTATGAGACTCATTTTGTGGACTTGGCCCGTGATGCTATTATTTTTCTCCCCATAGAGAGGGATAGGGTGAGGAGGTTTATTGAGGGTCTTGCTCAGCCTATTAGATTGCAGATGGCTAAGGAGACAAGGAGTGAGATTTCTTTTTAAGATGCGACTAATGTTTCCAGACGAGTTGAGATGGTTCTCGGATAGGGAGGTCAAGGGTCGGACAAGATACCTCGTCATTCTGGCGGATTCAGCGATGCCTCGTCTAGAGGCGGGGGTACTTATGGTAGAGGGCCATCCTTCCAGGCCATTTCATTCAACACTCCAGGCATCCCACGGTGCCCCAGGTGGTCGTGGCTCTTACATGCCTTATTCTGGTCAGCCAGCCTATAGTGCACCACCATTTCCTATTAGTGCACCTTCCCTTCAGAGTTTTCAGGGTGGTTATTCAGGTCGACATGGTCAGTTTGTTGGCCAGCAGTTTCAGGAGCCGAAGTCTTGTTATACTTGTGGTAATCCGAGGCACATTGCTAAATATTTCCCTCGTGCGTCAAGTAGTTCACAGCACCAGAGTTCTCGTTCCATGGTTCCAGCACCAGTAGCTGCACTGCCTGCTCAGCCATCCAGAGGCAGGGGTCAGACAGTTAGAGGTAGGGGCCAGATTGTTAGAGGTGGAGGTAAGGCTGTTATAGGTGGAGGCCCGCCGGCTAAAGGTCGTCCCAGGGATATGATTTAGAGTGGTGGGGCCCGGGCCCGATGTTATGCCTTTCCAGCCAGACCTGAGGCTGAGTCATTCGATGTTGATATCACATGTACTGTTTTAGCTTGCAGTAGAGATGCTTCAGTTCTATTTGATCCGGGGTCAACTTACTCCTGTGTGTCATCTTATTTTGATTCATATTTGGTTGTGCCCCGTGATTCCTTGAGTGCCCCTGTATATGTGTCCACGCCCGTGGGGGATGCTATTGCCGTAGATCGTGTATATCATTCATCTGTGGTCACTATTGGGAGTCTTGAGACCAATGTAGACCTTATGCTCTTAGATATGGTGGACTGCGATGTTATATTGGGTATGGATTGGTTGTCGCCTTATCACGCTATCTTGGACTATTACGCCAAGACCGTAACCTTACCCTTATCGGGATTGCCTCGATTAGAGTGGGGAGAGACTCCTGGCCATTCTACCAGCAGGGTTATTTCTTATATGAAGGCTCGGCATATGGTCGACAAGGGGCGTTTGGCTTATGTCGCTTACGTTCGTGATTCTAGTGCTGAGGTTCCCTCTATGGATTTTGTGCCTGTTGTTCGTGAATTTCCTGAGGTATTTCCCGCAGACCTGCCGGGGATTCCACCCGACAGGGATATTTACTTTTTCATCGATTTGGCTCCGAGCACTCAGCCCATTTCTATTCCACCATACCGGATGACCCCACCAGAGTTGAAAGAGTTAAAGGAACAATTGCAGGATCTGCTCGATAAGGGCTTTATTAGACCTATTGTCTCGCCCTGGGGTGCGCTGGTTTTGTTCGTGAAGAAGAAGGATGGGTCTATGAAGATGTTTATAGATTATCGGCAGTTGAACAAAGTCACCATCAATAACAAGTATTCGTTGCCGAGGATTGATGATTTATTTGATAAGCTTTAGGGTGCCAAGGTGTTTTCGAAGATTGATTTGAGGTCTGGCTACCATCAGTTGAGGATTAGGGCACCCGATGTCCCTAAGACAGCTTTTCGGATGCGGTATGGGCACTATGAGTTTCTGGTGATGTCCTTTGGGTTGACTAATGATGTTTTACACTTCAATACCACACAAGAAGGTGTCTAATGTTTCGAGTGCTGTCTTAGTAGAAGAACCTGGTTCTTCTTAGCGTTCCAACTTCTACTGTTGCGGAATAATAAATGCAGTAAAGTAAAAACACAGAGATTTTTACGTGGAAAACACATGGCTCAAAAGGTGAAAAAACCACGACCTACTCCTCAGTAGGATTTGCTCAAACTCTTCACTAAAACTCTGAGCCAAACACGACTTACAAAATAAACTCTTTTGTAATCCTAGGACTAACTCTAATCCCTTCGTAGTAACTAGCCTCTTGCTAATTTCCACAAGCTTCAAGTTAACTCTAACTTGAACAATGTGTACCTATTACAATTGCTTCTATGAAAGCTGGAAAGATACAATATTAAATCACCTACTACAAACAACTAGACTCAGTGACAAACAGATGGAACTGGTTCTTCTAGCTGGTCTGTAGCCTTTGTATCGCACAGTAATTCTGCTTGCAAAATCTCTGGGAATTTTGCTTTCAGATCTTGATTCACTTCTGTACTTGTGCGCTTTTCATTCAAGCAGGAATGCTTCAATTATTTATAGAGTCAGTCGTTAAGTTTGTCGTTCAATTCTGTTACAACTCTTCCTGGGTGAAAGAGTTCGTATTAAACTCAACTTCCTTTCTTTGTTACTTTCCTTGCTGATTTCAACTTCATCTTCTTATCAATTTGCAACTTTTTTGCATTAGGAGACAATCTCTTGGTTCATTGATATTTCACAAACACATTTATCTCATATGGATATATGGTTCATGTGCCAACGCGTTAGGTCAAGTATGTGTGCTCTGATGGACCTGGTTCAACTGGTCAGACATTTGTCAGCCTTTAAAACTATGCAGTGACTTGGGTCAACAACTAATGACCCAACAACATTTATGGACTTGATGAACCGAGTGGTCAAGCCTTATTTGGATTCCTTTGTGATCGTGTTTATTGATGACATTTTGATATACTCCCGCAGTCGAGAGGAGCATGAGCAATACCTCAAGATAGTGCTCCAGACTTTGAGGGACAGTCAGTTGTACATTAAAATTTTGAAGTGCGAGTTTTGGTTGGATTCAGTCGCTTTCTTGGGTCACGTCGTATTAGCAGTGGGCATCCAGGTAGATCCTAAGAAGATTGAGGTAGTCCAGAACTGGCCTAGACCCACTTCAGCTACGGAGATCAGGAGCTTCTTGGGTTTGGTGGGTTATTATCATCGATTTGTGGAGGGGTTTTCATATATAGCATCCCCGTTGACTAGGTTGACCCATAAGGGTTCCCCATTCAGATGGTCGGATGAGTGTGAGGCGAGCTGTTAGAAACCCAAGACAACTTTAACTTCAACGCTGGTGTTGGTGTTACCATCAGGTTCAGGATCTTACACGATGTATTGTGATGCGTTTTGTGTTGGACTTGGAGCAGTATTGATGCAGGAGGCTAGGGTGATTGCATATGCGTCTCGACAGTTGAAGTTTTATGAGAAGAATTACCATGTCCATGATTTAGAATTGGCATTCATTGTTCATGCACTGATGATTTGGAGGCACTATCTTTATGGTGTGTCGTGTGAGGTTTTCACGGATCATCACAGCCTCCAGTATTTGTTCAAGTAGAAGGATCTCAATTTGACGCAGAGGAGGTGGTTGGAGCTATTGAAAGACTATGATATCACTATATTGTATCATTCGGGAAAGGCCAATGTGGTGCACGATGTATTGAGTAGGAAGACAGTGAGTATGGGCAACATTGCATTCATTCTAGTCGGTTAGAGGCCGCTAGCTTCAGATGTTCAGACTTTGGACAACCAGTTCGTGAGGTTGGATATTTTAGAGCCCAACCATGTTGTAGCTTGCACAGTCACTCGGTCTTCATTGTTTGAGCGTATCAGAGATCGGCAATATGATGACCTTAACTTGGTGGTCCTTAGGGACACAGTTCGGCACGGTGCTAACAAGCAAGTTACCGTTAGAGATGACGGCGTTTTGAGGATGCAGGGTCGTGTGTGTGTACCTAATGCTGATGGGCTTCGTGAGTTGATCCTTGAGGAGGCTCATAGTTCTCAGTATTCTATTCACCCAGGCGCCGCGAAGATGTACCAGGACCTACAACAACATTATTGGTGGAGGATGATGAAAAAGGATATAGTCGCTTATGTGGATCGATGCTTAAATTGTTAGCAGGTGAAGTATGAGCAACAGAGACCCGGTGGCTTGCTTTAGCAGATGAAGATTCCTGAGTGAAAGTGGGAGCGTATCACTATGGACTTTGTTATTGGACTCACACAGACTCAGAGGAAGTTCAACGCCGTATGGGTCATTGTGGATAGGCTGACTAAGTCAACGCACTTCATTCATCTGGCAGTTATCTATTCTTCGGAGTAGCTAGCAGAGATTTATATTCGGGAGATCGTCCGTCTTCACGGTGTGCCCGTGTCTAGTATTTCTTATTGAGGTATGCAGTATACCTCACACTTTTGGAGGGAATTACAACGTGATTTGGGTACGCGGGTTGAGTTGAGCACAACATTCCATCCTTAGACAGACGGGCAGTCTGAGCGTACTATTCAGATCTTGGAGGATATGCTCCGCGCTTGTGTTATAGACTTCGGAGAATCGTGGGATCAGTTCTTGCCCGTTGCAGAGTTCTCCTAAAAATACAACTACCAGTCGAGCATTCATATGGCTCCTTATGAGGCATTATATGGTAGACGGTGTAGGTAGCTGGTTGGGTGGTTTGAGCTGGGGGAATCTCGGTTGTTGGGTACAGACTTAGTGCAGTAGGCCTTGGATAAGGTCAAGATTATACAGGATCGACTTCGTATGGCTCAGTCCAGGCAAATGTTATGCCGACCGTAGAGTTCGTGATGTGGTATTCATTGTCGGGGAGAGAGTGTTGCTACGGGTATCACCCATGAAGAGTGTCATGAGGTTTGTAAAGAAGGGCATGTTGAGACCTAGGTACATCAGGCCTTTTGAGATTCTCGAGAGAGTGGGAGAGGTGGCTTATAGACTTGCATTGCCTCCGGGGTTATCAACAATTCATCCAGTATTCCATGTGACCATGCTCCGGAAGTATTATGGTGACCCGTCCCGCGTGTTAGATTTCAGCTCTGTCCAGTTGGACAAGGATTTGACTTATGAGGAGGAGCCGGTAGCCATTCTAGACCATCAGGTTTGTCAGTTGAGGTCGAAGAGTTATCCCTCAATTCGAGTGTAGTGGAGAGTTCAGCCTGTTGTGGCAGCTACCTAGGAGTCCGAGTCGGAGATGCGGAGTAGATATCCCCACTTGTTCGATAATTTAGGTACTTTTCTATGTTCGTTCGAGGACGAACAGTTGTTTTAGAGGTGGAGAATTTGATGACATAAAGGGTCATATTATGTTTTCGAACTCTATTCTGCTGTCGTTAGCCTTAAAATCTCATTTTTACCCTCCTCGATTTGCGTGCACAGTCCGGGCGTAATTCCAGAAATCCTTTACGTGGAGAATTGAAGAAATAATAATTTTTAGCCTTAAAAATGATTTTTAGTTGACTTCGGTCAATATTTTGAGTAAACGGACCCGGACTTGGTTTTGACTGTCCCGGTGGGTCCGTAGTAAAATATGGAACTTGGGCGTATGTCCCGAATCGAATTCCGAGGTCTCTAGCTCGAGATATGAATTTTTACTAAAATTGAAAGACTGAAAATTTATGATTTTAAAGAATTTGCTTAATGTTTGATCTTGTTGGTATCGGGCACGTATTTTTGTTCCGGAGCCCGGTACAGGTCTGTTATGATATTTATACCCTATATGTGAAATTTGGTGAGAAATCAAACTGATTTGATGTGATTCGGTCCTTCAGTTGAGAAAATAGTAATTTTAAGGCGTTCTTGAGAAATTCATATGTTTTGGTGCTAAATTCGTAGTTCTAGGTGTTATTTTACGATTTGATCGCACGAGTAAGTCCGTATGATGTTTTTAGACTTGTGTGCATATTTGGTTTGGAGCCCCGAGGGCTCGGGTGAATTTCGGATAGGCTACGGAGTTAAATGAACTTAGGAAAAATTGCTGGTGTGCTTCAGGTCTGCAGGTCTCGCGATTGTGAGGTCTAGATAGAAAATGCGAGCCTCGCATTTGCGAAAAAGCTTCGCATTTGCGAGCATGGGCTGGGCTGGGTAGTCTCGCATTTTCCGGAAAATGATCGCGATTGCAATAGCTGCAGAAATGCGAAGGATTTGCATTTGCGATGTTCTTCTCGCATTTGCGAGCTCTAGTCACAAATGCGATATCTGCAGTTGATAGGTCTTGACTTAGACGAGATTTTTCTCATTTTTCAAAATTTCCAAACACAAGAAACCCTCTAGGAGATTGCGGAAGACCCTATTCGCATTTGCGATGTTCTTCTCGCATTTGAGCGTTCGCAATGGCGAAGCTCTGGTCACAAATGCGACATCTGCAACTGATAGGTCTTGACTTAGACGGGATTTTTTTTATTTTTCAAAATTTCCAAACACAAGAAACCCTCTAGGCGATTTATCAAAGGCAATATCTTCCCTAAATCATAGGTAAGTGATTCTTAACTCATTTCTTTCA
The DNA here is from genome assembly GCA_005239495.1 of Nicotiana undulata. Taxonomy (NCBI): domain Eukaryota; kingdom Viridiplantae; phylum Streptophyta; class Magnoliopsida; order Solanales; family Solanaceae; genus Nicotiana; species Nicotiana undulata. The sequence goes on from ML263701.1 coordinate 11,822, forward strand.
ATATTTCACTTCATGTTAGAAGATTTTAACCTAAAATGTAAGGTTTTCATGGTGGGGTTGGGGATTTTTGGGATGAAACTAGGTATTTTAAAATTTGGGGATTTAGACTTCAAATTGAGGTCGGATTCCAAAACTAATTATATATCCGGGCTCAGGGGTGAATGGTAATCGTGTTCTGGTCCGAATTTCGGGTTTTTACTGATAAGTTGGTATTTTACCAACTTATTTCATCTTGATACTTAGGCTTTTGTATGATTTTGTCGAGAAATTAAGGCATTTATTGATGATTATTGGCATATTTCAGGTGTCAAGTGATTTAGAGGTGATGGGGAGAAATCGTGTGAAAACAAGTCAAAAAAGGAGCTAAAAGGGAAGATGGAAGTCTGCCCCGTGATTTACCCTCCGCGAACGCCGAGGTCCAAAGCAAACGTGAAGCATCAGGAAGCCAGACCTTTGTGAACGACAAGAACACACCGCAAACGCGAAGCATCAGAAGTCATAACATCGCGAACGCGTTGATGTAATCGTGGACGCGAAGATTAAAGAACATATACCTCCGCGAACGCGATGAAGAAATTGGCGAACAAGCCTGGGCATTTCTGGAATTTCATTGTTTTGACCCCAAACCATTTAAGACTCGATCTAGCAGATATTTTAGATAACTTTTACATCGTAGAACAAATATTTGTCTTAGGAGAACAAGTTTGGAAGCTAGGTGATGTTTTAGACGTCAATACCACACAAGAATATAGGTTAAAAGTGTGGTACCCAATTGTTTCGAGTGTTGTCTCTCAAGAAGAACCAGGTTCTTCTTTGTGTTCCAACTTCTACTTGTGCGGATTAATAAAAGCAGTAAAGTAAAAACACAGAGATTTTTACGTGGAAAACACCTGGCTCAAAAGGTGAAAAACCCACGACCTACTCATCAGTAGGATTTGCTCAAACTCTTCACTAAAAACTATGAGCCAAACAGACTTACAAAATAAACTCTTTTGTAATCCTAGGACTAACTCTAATCCCTTTGATCAACTAGCCACTNTTGAAACTAGTTCTTCTAGCTGATCTATAGCCTTTGTATCGCACACTAAATCTGCTTGCAAAATAACTGGGAATTTTGCTTTCAGATCTTGATTCACTTCTGTAATCATGCGTCAAATATTCCAGTAGAAATACTTCGAGTATTTATAGAGTCAGTAGTTGAGTTTGTCAATCAATTCTAGTTCGACTCTTCCTGGGAGAAAGAATTCGAATTAAACTCAACTTCCTTCCTTTGTTACTTCTCTTTGCTGAATTCAACTTCTGTTCTTTCATCAGTTTGCAACCTTTTCGCATTAGGAGACAATCTCTTGGTTCATTGATAAGTCACGGTCACGAATATCTCCTACGCATATATGGTTCATGTGCCAACTATTCAGTTCCAAGATGTGTGCCCTGATGGACCTGGTTCAACTGGTCATCCTTTGTCAATCTTCAAAACTATGCAGTGACATGGGTCAACAAATTCCCCCTTTTTGATGATGACAAACTCTGTGCTTAACCCTGTATCAACTTCAAACACTTTGTACGGTTTTAAGCATTAATCATTGAGAAACCAGGTTCATTAGGTTATAAATATCACTTAAAAAAATTCAAAATAATTCAGCACATATCTTCCCTATTTTGGCATTATCGAAAAGATTGCAAAATGATACACTTACCAGATTGATTAATTATTACTCATGACCATTGAGGCAACTGCAGGTGCAAAACATGATTAATCAACACAAGAAGCCAATAAATATAAGCTAAATAAGAAATTGAGACAAGTCAATAACTAGAAGCAAAATTCATTGATTAGTAACGATTATCAAACACCATACAGTAAAACAAAAACAAACCAACCATGAGCAAAAAACAGAAAAAGATAGAACCAAGTTTAACAAGACAGAAACACGTCCCGAACTGGGCACTTGAAAGGTTATGGGGAAGCTCTGGATAGCCTAAGGATGGGAAGGTGCAGAAGAGGTTGTGGTCATGGATTGTAGGAGTGAAAGCATCTGCTTAAGAACCCCCTCGTCCTTATCTTTCTCCTTTGCTAATTCAGCCCTGAGATCATCCCGCTCTGCTTCAACCTCAATCACACGAGACTTCAAACGAAGGATTTCCATATCCTTGAACTCGCTTTCCTGCACCAGAGTTCTTACTTTGTTGTTGACTGGCTGCTTCCTAGATGAACCAGGTTCATCTGCAAATACATTAACAATGTAATCACACGACAACAAAGTTTCCTTCCCAAAATAATCCTTGGCAGTTTCCATTTCAGCCTTCTTCACTAGAACCCCAAAATAAGCAAGCACGACTGTCAAAATAAATCCATATGGGATCGCATGTGCTTTTGTTCCATTCACAACTCTGTCCAAGAGTTGGATAATGAAAGCTGGCCAATTGATTTGCTTTCCTCTGAACAAGCATTCCATCAAGGCCAGATCCATATAGTTGGCAATGTGCCTTCTTTCTTGTCTGGGTAGTAGGAACTTGATGACGAACTCGAAGAATAACTTGTGTTCTGGCTTCATTTCACTCTTGTAGACAGGACTGAGTTCAATCTCTTTCTCATTATCACTGAAGAACCTGGTGATGTTAATTGCTGAGGCCATCCTATCTAGACAAGGCCATCTTTGCCTTGTGTAGTCCTCATAACTCTCAACTGGTATGTCTAGAATAACACACAGTTCTTTAGCATCAAAGGAAACTTCAATTCCTTTGACCATTGATGTGACCCTGCCGCTCTTGACAATCGCATTCCCCATGAATTCTACCAACTTAGCTCTTGCCAGCCTGCCTTCCATACGAAGGACCATGTCCTTTCAGCCCTGCACCTCTAGAGTTCCCAGCAAATACTGCATTCCAGTTTCATCTAGATCCTTCATCAGCTTACCCTTCAGAATTGTTCTTTTTCCAAACATGGTAACTCTGTCAGTCACCTCTCCTATTTCATTCTCCTCCTCTCCACTCCAGTCTGCATCATCATCCCCTTTCTCAACAATTTTTACTTTGGCTTGGACCTGGTCTTTTTGACTATTCTTGGAGTTGCAGCGGACACAACAGCTGACTTCTTTGAAGAAGCCTTAGCTTGTTTGGGTTTTGGTGTTCTAACCACAACTGGAGCTAGCTGCTCCTCTTGTTGGACCAGGTCCAACGTCTCTTCTTCAATAACAACAACCTCAACAGGCTCTCTAACTTGGTGGTGAAGACATGACTATGTGATGTTAGGAAGAAAAAGGCGAGTAAGCAGTTTTGGATTGTGGAATGAGTTGAACTAGGTTCGACGGTTACTTTATGAAGAAAAGAGTAATGATGACCCTTATATAAGAGGTCGTTGGGGGGATTACAACTGCAGAACATTTACTCAATTAGGAGTCTAATCGCCGAAGGACTGACATTTATTAGACATTTAATTTCCCCCTAAAACTAGGCTACTTAAGTGAAGATGGGACTTATTGAAACTGGTTCAATTTGGGTAAGTACGAAGTATTTGAATTCGAACCAATTATGGAAAGAATCCTGCTCATGTATGACTGTAATTGAATTAATAAATGGAGAAGAGAACGTACCTCGTCAGTCAGATGAATCAGCATGGATGAACCAGGTTCATCCTGTTAGAAATCTTTAAATTGACTTAATTCACAAAGATAGATAAACATTATTAGTATCCAGGGGATTATATTAATACATGGCAAAAGAGTATGGCAATAAAGACATGATGCTGAGCAATTATTAATCTGATTAAGTACCCAACTAATTTTCTAGCCAACAAGGATAAATATTTTTTTTTCAAGTGATTTTTTCATTTTTGTTTTTTCAATTAGGTGGTCTTAATCATCCCTAATTCAAGCCTGTTTCTCTCAAAATTCTCCCTACTTAGTGCTTTGGTGAAGATATCTGCAATTTTCTTATCAGTAGCACAAAATTCAATTGAGATCATTCCTTTTTCATAGTTGTCCCTAAGGAAATGGTGTCTAACATCTATGCGCTTAGTTCTCTTATGATGAACCAGGTTCTTCGTCATACTAATGGCACTAGTGTTATAACAGAAAATAGGAATGCATCCCACATTTATACCAAAATCCATGAGTTGTTGCTTAATCCACTGCAACTGAGCACAGCAAGAGGCTGCAGCCACATATTCAGCCTCAACAGTAGACAAAGCTACTGAATTCTGTTTCTTGGTGGCCCAAGACACAAGGCAAGATCCCAAGAAGTGAGCCATGCCTGAAGTACTTTTCCTGTAAACCAGGAAACCTGCATAATCAGCATCAGCATATCCTACAAGGTCGAAATTACTACCTTTAGGATACCAAGGGCACAAATCAGTGGTGCCTTTCAAATATCTCAAAATTCCCTTCACTGCAGTGAGGTGAGACTCCTTTGGATTTGCCTGAAACCTGGCACATAATCCCACACTGAACACAATATCTGGTCTGCTGGTAGTGAGATATAGTAGAGACCCAATCATTCCTTTGTATATCTTCTGATCAACGGATGAACCAGGTTCATCCACATGCAATTTAGTAGTTGTGGCTATGGGAGTGTCTATTTCCTTTGAATCCTCCATCTTGAATTTTTTGAGGAGTTCTTTCAGATACTTTTGTTGATGAATCATGGTTCCATGTGGGTTTTGCTTGATTTGTAAGCCTAAGAAGAAGTTTAGCTCACCCATCATACTCATTTCAAATTCACTCCCCATTAGTGTAGCAAATTCCTTGCTAAGCTTTTCAGTAGTTTCCCTGAATATGATATCATCAACATATATTTGCACAATTAGAAGATCCTTACCCTTTTCCTTTAGGAACAAAGTACTGTCAATTTTGCCTCGTTTGTACCCATGTTTCAGTAGGAATTTTGACAATCACTCATACCATGCTCTAGGTGCTTGTTTGAGACCATAAAAAGCCTTGTCAAGTTTATATACATGATTAGGTGACTCTTTGCTTTCAAAACCTGGAGGCTAATTGACAAATACATCTTCCTTCAAATATCCATTGAGAAAGGCACTCTTAACATCCATCTGATGG
>ML263704.1:0-17897 GCA_005239495.1 Nicotiana undulata
TATGATGTGATGATGATGATGCCCACAGAGGCAGATGTTGATAAGATAATGATGATGCCCACAGAGGCGGATGTTTTTAAAAGATTATGTAACGTATCATGCATTTCATGTTACTGTTTCTTATAAGCCTCAGAGGTTACATGTTGTATCTTCTCTACCTCTCTTTACATTGTTGTTCATATTTATATTGACCTGCCTTACATACTCAGTACATTATTCGTACTGACGTCCTTTNTAGGCTTTCCAGTTCAGCGGTTATAGGCGAGATCCCTTCTCAGGACTTGCGGTTGTCTTGGTATGCATTTATGTTATAGATATTATGGGTATGTCGGAGCCCTGTTCCGACTATGTTGCATTACTTATGCTCCTTTAGAGGCTCATAGACAAGTGCCAGCTTATGTATAGTTTGGTATGCCTTGTCGGATGATTTATGTTGTATAGTCTTTCATGGAAGTGTGGTAGCCCCTAACTTATATGTAGTTTCTTGGCAGTCTTGTTATCCCATGTTATCCATGTTAATTCTATTATCTGTCATTGTTTGGTGATAATCCATATCTACCACTTATATTGATCTCGTCGGCCCTTAAATATAATTAAAAAAAAATTAGATAAAATGTACGTTGGTGCTCAGCAAATATGGCCCGGGTACTAGTCATGACCCTCCAGTTTGGGTCGTGACACTATGATGGTTGTTCTTGCGTGTTATGAGAATAAGTGGGTTATTATGAACCCAGGTAAGGCTATCAACCTAGTTCAGTGCGAGCAAAAATCGGCTTGAGATATGTGAATGGATTTAAATTGGATTATGGGGCTTCATGTGAGGCAGATGTGTTCATTTTAGTATGGCGCTCCTTAGGGAGGGGTGTCGTAATATCAAATGTTGTTTTGTCTTCGTCCAATTCATGTAATGTTGTGATTGTGCCGCGTGAGTTGTGAAACGGCTTGATAAATTCCTATGTGCTGAGTTTTCGTGTAGTAATGATGTTATGCGAGCAAGAGATCTCTTGGGATTTAGAGTATAAATATTGCACCTCGGTTGTGCTCGAGTTTTGTAGCCTATGGCTATATTAGTTTCCCCGGGATGGTATTATGCACTTAGCGTGCTTGTGATCGATATTCAGTATTTTGTGGTAATGAGGAATTTATCTCGGTGTGTATCTTACGTAAAAAAAATCATGTGTGGATCGGGTGGCACGCCGCCACGGGTATGTTATTTGGATCGGGTTGCACGCCACAACAGTGTGATGTTGAGTAAGATTCCTATATTTATTTTCTTGTGTTTTGCTTCCTATATTCTGAGGGAGGTTCATATTTTTAGTGTGAGTCGAGTAGTCCCTTCCTGAGTCATTTCCTTATGTATCATGTTCGAGTTGTGACCTATTGGCGCATGGTGGCGTCGTGTGACACTGTTGGTCATGTCTGGGATGATTGGTTGTGTAAGAAGTTCCTACTGGGTGAGACGAGATTTATGGATCAAGGATCGGTGCGATAAGATTATGTGAAGTATATTACAGGATAATTACCATTAATTGGTTTGTAATGAGATGATGATTTCATTCAAGAAGAAAGATACAGTGTTTGGTTAACTCTGCAGTTGGTTGGGAATTTCTACACATCTCCTCCATTGTGGTTGTATCGTCAACATTATAGCAGGACTTATATATATCATAAGGTGCATTGGGAGCAACAGATTCGTGGAATTTTGGCTATTAAGGATCAAGGAATGACATGGTGGTTAGATGGTGAATTATGCGGTGCATGGTGCTAATTCAGCAAAGGTAAGCAGTCATGTTCTGGTACCTCGTGTGGTAGTTGATACGGTATTCATATAGTGGGAAACAGGCCTGGCAGAGAATTTCAGGTGTTCGAACTAGGTTTTCAGCTTATCGTAAGGATAAAAGAAGATATCTTCGGATTTGATCAAGCTAATGTGCTCAACTGGATTGTGGTAGTGCGGGCAGGTGCACAAGGTGTTAAAAAGTGATTTCAAATAACTCTAGAGCAGTTCTTAGCACGTTCGAGGACGAACGTATGTTTAAGTGGGAGAGAATGTAACGACCCGACCGGTCGTTTTGAGCTCTAGCATGTCGTTCAGCAGTTAGAGGTTATGGGCAGCCTCGTTTCTAGTATTATTGTAAAGACCCCTAAAATTTCTTGCTTGAAATAATGGGCGAACGAGTCCCTGAGTTGCTTTTACTGTGGCAATTGCTAAAACGGACCTAATTTGAACAAAAAGTACCCCGGGAGCTAAGGAATTAAATTTTCCAGAAATTGGGTGTTATGCGACGCACTATGCGATCGCATAACGTGTATGCGGACCACATAATGGTCGCATACACTGGCAGATCACTGCCCAACTGAAGGACAACTATGCGGTCTAATCTGCGACCGCATTTCGGTTCTGCGGATCGCATAGCTGTCGCATTATTGCCTTTGAGTTTAGGGGAGGGGTGTTATGCGATGCACTATGCGATCGCATAACGAGTATGCGGACCGCACAGTGGTCCAATACCTGGGCAGATTGTTTTCAAATTTTGGCCCACCTGAGGGCCATTCTGCGGTCAACTCTGCGGACCCCATGTCAGGAATGCGATCGCATTCCTGACCGCATATTTGACACGGGATTTTAATTTTCTAAACTTTTATACCCGACCCCTGCTTCATTTAACCCCTACCCCTTTCATTTTATCTGGATTCTAAACAAAATAGAGAGAAGTGAGAGTGGGTTTTAGAGAGAGAAGTCTTCATCTTCCCCAAATTGGTCCTCCATCTCTACTCAGGCCTGGAAGTTTATCAAGTAGTCGTCATCTTCTTCATCATAAGAGGTAAGTATTCACCCTATTTCCCCAAATTCACAGAATTTAGCTAAGAATAAAACACGCATAGGTTGGTTCTTGAGAATGAAAGTTGAGACCTTGCATGCATGTGAATAATCTTCCATAACCTAGTAAAGGGAAGCAAGTAGAGTAATCTTTCACTAAAAAGGGTTTAGTCAAGCTAAGGGATCACATAGTGTTTGATAAAATGCTCAAATGAATTCGAGACTCCTAATTCTAAGGTAAATATGTCGCATTGTGAACTAGATTGACGGTGCTAGACGGTTCGGTGAATTGCGATAGAAATTAAAAAGGGGAAACTCGACTCCAGGTATGTATTGCTAACTTTAATCTTTGTAAAATCGCTTTGTGGTGTCCGAGCATACGGTACGTGTATTGGTGTGAATGTGTGCAACTGGTTGTTCGAATTGTGTTGAAGCGTGAAGTGTATTCCTTGTCTGTCTTTAGTTGATCACCACACTACTATGCTATGTGAAATGATGCTAGTAGGATAATGAATCCAAGAATATGAATGTATATGCTAAAGGCTGTGTAACAAGTAATGAAAAGAAGTTGTGGTGTGATGTAATTGAATAAAAAGGTTGTGGCAATATCGTAATTGATTCACTGTTTGGTAAGGTTTTTTGTGGCACGATTTTCTTTTTATAAGTATTGTGGGTTGTAAAGAAGCTGTATTCCTATTGCTGAAAATTTCTGTGATTGAATTGTGAATTGTCATTGTTGATATGAGATATGATTGTTTGGTGGGATCGGGTTGTGCGCCGCAACATGAGGGATAAGGGTGATATGTGAGAAGTTATAAGGGTGTGATGTGATTGTCCGGTGGGATCGGGTTGCACGCCGCAACAGAAACACAACAAATGATTTTGATTGTCCGGTGGGATCAGGTTGCACGCCACAACAAAAACATAATAAAAGATTTTGATTGACAGGTGGGATCGGGTTGCGCGCCGCAACAGAAAAATAAGGGTGATATGTTGAGAAGGGACAAGGGTGGAATTGCGATTGTGATCGTGATGAAGTGAAAATCGTGGAACTTCCATTTTGTTTCTTTCTATACCTTGTGCAGTGACTGTGTGACTCTCTGTCTGTCTCTTTCCTGTGCATTGTTGAGTTTACTTAGAGTAAGGTTTGTTCATACATACCAGTACAATTCAAATGTACTGACGTCCCTTTTGCCGGGGGAGCTACATTCTTGTGATGATTGTAGGTGGTTCTATAGCAGGTACTCTAGCCCACCGACAGTAGTGCCTCCTCTGCGTCCTATCAGCTGTTTTGGTGAGCCCCTCTCGTCTCGGGGCCCTGTGTGGTTCATGCCACCTCTTCTTCTGGATTTTTATTTTGGTATTTGTGTAAGGTATAGCCGGAGCCTTGTTACCGGCAAGTATTATATAACTCTTTCGTACTCTTAGAGGCTCCGTAGACAGGAAATGTGTGTTATGTACATATGTATTTTGGGCAGTATACGTTGTAGACCACGTAAAGTAAACCTGTATGCTATGTATATTTTTTAAGTATTGTACCACATATGGGCAATGACAGAAATCTATAATTAAATTCCAGGTTGTAAGAATGTGTCTAAATTATAATTGAATAATGTACATTGGAAATCTCGGGATAATACGTGGGATGGAAAAAGGAATCCAGGTCCGCTTGACTGGGGCTACCCGGTCGAGCGCCGGTCGTGTCCCTCGGTTTTGGGGCATGACAAGCTTGGTATCAGAGCCTAAGGTTTTAAAAGAGTCCTAGGATGTCTCGGAGTCGTGTCTAGTAGAGCCCTTCTTATCGGTGTGTTGTCGACCACATCTATAATTAGGGGGCTACATGGACATTTAGGAAATTACTCTTCTCATTGTTATTTTATATCGTGCGGTGAGGTGGAAAAAGAAAATGTCCTTGTCTAATTCATGCTTTGTTCCAAAATTTTCAGTAATGGCACAAAAGAAAAGAGCTCGACTCGGCCTTGAGGCCAATGCCACCCCAAGTGTGGCTGTGAATCATGTACCTGGTAGTGCGGGTGAGAGTGAATCCCCGGCCTTGAATCTGCCAGACCCTTCTATTCCATATCAAAGCATTCCTGTTCCTGCGGCGGCGGAGGATGCTGCAATCCCTCCCGTTGATATTCCTGATCCCTCTACGGTTCAAGATTCCGGTCCTGGTACATCCGAGGGGGACCTCAGAGGAGCTATTCATATGTTAACTCAGTTGGTGGCTGCTCAGGCCCAAAGATCTCATGCTACCCCTGCGTCCTCCAGCGGACAGGGAGATTCCGCCGGCTCTATAGTCAACCAGTTTCTGTGGTTGGCCCCTCCATAGTTCTCAGGTACGGATCCAGAGGCCGATCCACAGGATTTTCTTGATGGGATGTACAAGACCCTTCGAGTGATGAAGGCTATAGAGACGGAAAGGGTTGAGTTAGCTTCGTACACGTTGAGGGGAGCAGCATATTCCTAGTTCGAGATGTGGGAGGGTTCCCGTGGGGAGGGAAGTTCTCCGGCTAGATGGGGCGAGTTCGTGAATGCGTTCATGGATCACTTCTTGCTTGCCGAGACTGTGGCAGCCCGTGCCACTGAGTTTGAGGTCCTCAAGCAGGGCAGTATGAGTGTTTGGGAGTACCACATGGAGTTCGTAAGATTGTCCAAGTATGCTCCTCAGTTAGTGTCGACCATGGATGCTCGAGTAACGATTTGTTCAGGGTCTCAGTCCTTTGGTTGTGAATGAGGCTGCTACAACGGCTTTACACTCGGATATGAATTATGGAAAGATCTTGGGGTTCGCCCAGGCCACGGAGGCTAGAAAGTTGAAGATACGGGCAGACAGGGAGAGTAACAACAGAGCCCGGTCAGTGGGTCACTCAGGGAGCGCAGTTGCAGGGGGGAGATCAGTTCAGGGGAGGGGGCCATCAGGGCCATCCCAGTCTTATGCATAGTCCTCAGCCAGTGCACCGCCATCCGTGCACCGTTATCAGCCGAATAGTCATTGGAGACTAGGATCCGACAGCAGGAGACCCCATCAGTCAGGTCGGCCCGGAGGGAGGTTCCAGCAGCAGGGGAGGGGTCCGTGCCCTAAGTGCGGAGGGTTCCATAGTGAGGCATGTTATTTGGATCGCTCGATATGCTACATGTGTGGGGTGAGAAGTCATCTTCAGCGGGATTGTCGTGCGCCCAGCCAGGGCATGGGTAGGGGATTTGCCCAGTCATCCGGTTCTTCAGCCGCCACATCTTCAGTGCGTCCTCCAGCAGGACGTGGTGCAATTAGGGGTGGGGCTCGTGGTAGAGGTGGACCCAACCAATTCTATGCTTTGAGTGGTCGCCAGAGCGCAGAGGCTTCTCCAGATGTTGTTACAGGTATTCTGAATGTTCAAACACTTGATTGTTATGCTCTTATTGATCCGGGGTCCTCCTTGTCTTATGTTACCTCGTTTATTGCCTCAAGTTTTGGGATAGAACCCGAACAACTTCATTAGCCATTCTCTGTATCGACTCCGGTCGCTGATTCTATTACGGCAGCGGGAGTCTATAAGAATTGTGTTGTCACAGTATGTGGTCGCGTTACCACGGCCAATCTTATTGAGCTTGGGATGGTAGATTTTGATATTATTATGGGAATGGACTGGCTTTATTCATGCCTTGCTAAACTAGACTGTCGAACTAGAATCATGAGGCTAGAGTTTCCTAATGAGCCGGTTATTGAGTGGAAGGGGAATGGTGTGATGCCGAAAGGTAGGTTTATCTCCTGTCTTAAGGCCTCGAAGATGATTAAGAAGGGGTGTATCTATCATTTGGTCCGGGTAGCAGACACCGCTTCATAAGTGTCGGCCCCCGAGTCCGTGCCAGTCGTGAATGATTTTCTTGAAGTGTTTCCGGACGAGCTTCCAGGGATTCCGCCAGATAGGGATATTGATTTCGGGATTGATGTACTACTAGATACGCAACCAATATCTATTCCACCATACAGAATGGCGCCATCAGAGTTAAGGGAGTTAAAGAAGCAGCTGAAGGATTTATTACTGAAGGGGTTCATTCGGCCGAGTGTGTCGCCGTGGGGTGCTCCGATTCTTTTTATTAGAAAGAAGGATGGGTCGCTTCGGATGTGTATTGATTATCGCCAGCTCAACAAGGTCACTATCAAAAACAAGTATCCATTGCCTCAAATAGATGATTTGTTTGATCAATTGCAAGGTGCGAGGTTCTTCTCCAAAATTGATTTACGGTCTGGGTATCATCAGTTGAAGATCAGAGAGCAGGATATTCCTAAAACCGCCTTCAGGACTCGTTATGGTCATTTTGAATTTTTGGTAATGTCCTTTGGGCTGACCAATGCTCCAGCAGCTTTTATGCATCTTATGAATCGGGTTTCCAAGCCATTTTTAGACTCCTTTGTGATTGTTTTTATTGATGACATCCTTGTCTACTCGCGGAGTCAGGAAGATCATGCTAATCACCTTAGAGCAGTCCTGCAGACTCTTCATCATCACCAGATGTATGCTAAATTTTCGAAATGTGAGTTTTTGCTAGAATCAGTCGCGTTTTTGGGTCATGTTGTTTCTAGAGAAGGGATTCAGGTTGATCCCCAGAATATCGCGGCAGTGAAAGATTGGCCTAGACTAACGACCCCGATAGAGATTCGTAGTTTCTTGGGTCTAGCTGGGTATTATCGGAGGTTTGTGGAGGGATTCTCTACCCTCGCCTCCCCATTGACTAAATTGACGCAGAAAGCGGTGAAGTTTCAGTGGTCCGATGCTTGTGAGAAACGTTTTCAGGAATTGAAGTCGAGATTGACGTCGGCACCAGTATTGACCTTGCCAAAAGGTATAGAGGGATTTGTGGTTTATTGCGATGCTTCAAGGGTTGGTGTAGGGTGTGTGTTGATGCAACATGGGAAGGTTATAGCGTATTCTTCAAGGCAACTCGAGAATCACGAGAAGAATTATCCGACGCATGATTTGGAGCTCGCGGCAGTGGTGTTTGCATTAAAAATTTGGCATCATTATCTTTATGGGGTCCACGTGGATGTGTTCCCAGACCACTAAAGTCTTCAGTATTTATTCAAGCAGAAGGAACTGAATCTAAGGCAGCGGAGGTGGTTAGAATTGCTCAAAGATTATGATATGAACATATTTTACCATCCAGGCAAGGCGAATGTGGTGACCGACGCTCTCAATCCAAAAGTCTATGGGTAGTTTGGCTCATTTGGAAGCAGATCAGAGGCCCTCGGCTAGGGAGGTTTATCAGTTTGCCAGTTTGGGGGTTTGTCTTTCGACCTCAGGCGAAGGGGAGGTTATGGCGCACAATGGGGCAGAATCGTCACTGGTAGCGAAAGTCAAAGAAAAGCAGTTTAGTGATCCAGCATTGGCACAGTTGAAGGAGGCAGTTCTGAATAACAAGATTTTGGCATTTTCACTCGGCAGCAATGATGGATTGTTGTCAAGGTAGGCTATGTGTTCCAGATGTGGATAATCTTCGGGAGAGGGTAATGGCGGAGGCTCATAGCTCCAGGTATTCTGTGCACCCAGGTTCTACGAAAATGTATCATGATCTCCGGGAAATTTATTGGTGGAGCGGTATGAAGAGGGATATGGCAGACCTTGTATCCAAATGTTCAAATTGTCAACAGGTGAAGGCCGAGCATCAGAGGTCCGGTGGGTTAACCCAGCTTATGGAAATACCAATGTGGAAGTGGGAAATGATTAATATGGATTTCGTGGTAGGGTTACCTCGCACTCAGCGCAAGTTCAACTCGATTTGGGTGATAGTGGATCGACTTACGAAATCAGCTCACTTTTTTCCAGTCAAGTCCACCGATACAGCGGAACAGTATGCTCAATTGTACATCAAGGATATAGTTAGACTTCATGGCACTCCAATTTCTATTATCTCAGATCAAGGGGCCCAGTTTATACCTAATTTTCGGTGGAAAGTTCAGCAAGGTTTAGGTACTCAGGTAAATCTCAACACGGCTTTCCATCCACAGACTGACGGTCAGGCAGAGCGAACTATTCAGACGCTCGAAGATATGCTACGGGCTTGTGTTTTAGACTTCAAGGGTAATTGGGATGATCATTTGCCGCTTGTCGAGTTTGCTTATAATAACAACTTCCATGCTAGTATCCGAATGGCCCCGTTTGAGGCATTGTACGGAAGGAGGTGTAGATCTCCGATCAAATGGTTCGAGGTTGGTGAAGCAGAATTGTTAGGACCAGATCTTGTGCACCAAGCTATGGAGAAAGTTAGAGTCATTCAAGAAAGGATGAAAACTGCTAAGAGTCGCCAGAAATCTTACGTCGATGTTCGCCGGAGAGAATTAGAATTCCAAGTAGATGATTGGGTGTTCTTAAAGGTGTCTCCCATGAAGGGAGTAATGCGGTTTGGGAAGAAAGGGAAGTTGAGCTCTAGGTACGTCGGGCCGTATCAGATTGCTCAAAGGATAGGGCAAGTAGCTTATAGGTTGGAATTTCCCCTTGAGTTGTCATTAGTACACCCGGTGTTCCCGTGTCCATGTTGAAAAAGGTAATTGGAGATCCATCCACCACTGTGTCAGTCGAAACCATTGAGGTAAATGAAGAACTATCATATGAAGAGGTTCCGATTGCTATTCTTGATAGGCAAGTCCATAAATTGAGAAATAAGAAAGTTGCTTCAGTCAAAGTGTTATGGCAAAGTCAGCAAGTCGAAGAAGCTACATGGGAAGCGGAGAAGGAAATGAAATAAAAGTACCCCCACTTGTTTGAATGAGTCTAGTAGTGAATCGTGCGTGTTCCTATTCCTAGGCAATTGTAAGTTGTGGTTAATGTTGCATAAGAAGGGACCCTAACTTGTTTTCCCCTAAAAAGCCTTGTTGTTGTAACTTTTCTATGCATACCACAATTGTTTGTGCTGCCCTTACTTGAAAAATATGTGACCCCTTTAAAGCAAATAAAAGTATTGTGAAACAAATGTTCTAAGTAAGTGATTAATGGTAGTGTTGATTGGTAATGGTTAAATGAATTGTCTATGATCTATTGAGGTGATTCAACTGTATGGGGCGCACTGAAATGGCCCAATGTTACGTGCAAATATGTCACACTAATTGAATCATGTGCAATTGTGAGGTAAGGAGAATGAGTTATGTGTAGTTGATAAAGTGATCAAATAGTGTAAATTGTTGAGGTAACAACTTGGTGTGTGAGCTATTGAATGGTTAAAACTGTGTAATAGTGCTTTGGAAATGTGTTTCGGGGGCTCTCTGACAGGTTGATAGGCCTAATTACAAAGGAAACTCTGGCAAAATTTTCTGAAAATATTGAAGTTAGTGTAAATTGGGAAGTTTGCATATCATGTTTTCAAAACCCAACGATTTCCAAGATCCGCATTCCAGGACGAATGATTTTAAAGGGGGGGGGCGGGAGAATGTAAAGACCCATAAAATTTCTTGCTTAAAATAATGGCCGAACGAGTCCCCGAGTTTCTTTTACTGTGGCAATTCCTAAAACGAACCTAATTTGAACAAAAAGTATCCCGGGAGCTAAGGAATTAAATTTTCCAGAAATTGGGTGTTATGCGACGCACTATGCGATCGCATAACGTGTATGCGGACCGCATAATAGTCGCATATACAGGCAGATCACTGCCCAACTGAAAGACAACTATGTGGTCCAATCTGCGACCGCATTTCGGTTCTGCGGATCGCATAGTTGTCGCATTATTGCCTTTGAGTCTTAGGGAGGGGTGTTATGCGACGCAGTATGCGATCGCATAACGAGTATGCGCACCTCATAGTGGTCGCATACTTGGGAAGATTGTTTTCAAATTTTGGCCCACTTGAGGGCCGTTCTGCGGTCAACTCTGCGGACCGCATGTCAGGAATGTGATCGCATTCCTGACCGCATATTTGACACGCGATTTTAATTTTCTAAACTTTTATACCCGACCCCTGCTTCATTTAACCCCTACCCCTTTCATTTTAATTTGATTCTAAACAAAATAGAGAGAAGTGAGAGTGGGTTCTAGAGAGAGAGAAGTCCTCATCTTCCCCGAATTGGTCCTCCATCTCTACTCAGGCCTGGAAGTTTATCGAGTAGTCGTCATCTTCTTCATCATAAGAGGTAAGTCTTCACCCTATTTCCCCAAATTCACAGAATTTAGCTAAGAATAAAACACACATAGGTTGGTTCTTGAGAATGAAAGTTGAGACCTTGCATGCATGTGAATAATCTTCCATAACCTAGTAAAGGGAAGCAGGTAGAGTAATCTTTCACTAAAAAGGGGTCTAGTTAAGCTAAGGGATCACATAGTGTTTGATAAAATGCTCAAATGAATTGGAGACTCCTAATTCTAAGGTAAATATGTCACATTGTGAACTAGATTGACGGTGCTAGACGGTTCTGTGAATTGCGATAGAAATTAAAAAGGGGAAACTCGACTCCAGGTATGTATTGTTAACTTTAATCTTTGTAAAATCGCTTTGTAGTGTCCGAGCATACGGTACGTGTATTGGTGTGAATGTGTGCAACTGGTTGTTCGAATTGTGTTGAAGCGTGAAGTGTATTCCTTGTCTGTCTTTATTTGATCAACACACTACTATGCTATGTGAAATGATACTAGTAGGATAATGAATCCAAGAGTATGAATGTATATGCTAATGGTTGTGTAACAAGTAATGAAAAGGAGTTGTGGTGTGATGTAATTGAATAAAAAGGTTGTGGCAATATCGTATATGATTCACTGTTTGGTAAGGTTTGTTGTGGCACGATTTTCTTTTTATACGTATTGTGGGTTGTAAAGAAGTTGTATTCCTATTGATGAAATTTTCTGTGATTGAATTGTGAATTGTCATTGTTGATATCAGATATGATTGTTTGGTGGGATCGGGCACGCTGCAACAGGAGGGATAAGGGTGATATGTGAGAAGTGATAAGGGTGTTATGTGATTGTCCGGTGGGATCGGGTTGCACGCCGCAACAGAAAAATAACAAATGATTATGATTGTCCGGTGGGATCGGGTTGCACGCCGCAACAGAAACATAATAAAAGATTGTGATTGACAGGTGGGATCGGGTTGCGCGCCGCAATAGAAGAAATAAGGGTGAAATGTTGAGAAGGGACAAGGGTGGAATTGCGATTGTGATCGTGATGAAGTGAAAATCGTGGAAATTCTATTGTGTTTCTTTCTATATCTTGTGCAGTGATTGTGTGACTCTCTGTCTGTCTCTTGCCTGTGCATTGTTGAGTTTACTTAGAGTAAGTTTGTTCATACATACCAGTACAATTCAAATGTACCGACGTCTCTTTTGCCGGGGACGCTACATTCTTGTGATGATTGTACGTAGTTCTATAGCAGGTACTCCAGCGCACCGACAGTAGTGCCTCCTCTACATCCTATCAGCTGTTTTGGTTAGCCCCTCTCCTCTCGGGGCCCAATGTGGTTCATTCCACCTCTTCTTCTGGATTTTTACTTTTGTATTTGTGTAAGGTATAGCCGGAGCCTTGTTACCGGCAAGTATTTTATAACTCTTTCGTACTCTTAGAGGCTCCGTAGACAGGAAATGTGGGTTATGTACATATGTATTTTGGGCAGTATAAGTTGTAGACCACGTAAAGTAAACCTATATGATATGTATATTTTGTAAGTATTGTACCACATGTGGGTAATAACAGAAATCTATAATTAAATTCCAAGTTGTAAGAATGTGTCTAAATTATAATTGAATAATGTACATTGGAAATCTTGGGATAATACGTGGGATGGAAAAATGAATCCGGGTCCGCTTGACTGGGGCTACCCGGTCGAGCGCCGATCGTGTCCCTCGGTTTTGGGGCGTGACAATTACGACTCGTAGGCATGGTCAGAATTGAATTTTGGGAAGGTCGGAGTCAATTTCGAAAGAAAATTCTCATTTTAGAAGCCTTAAGTTGGAAGAAAGGACTAAGATTGGGTTTTTGAGTAAACGATCTCTGAATCAGCATTTGAAGGTTCCAGCAGGTTCGTATGATGATTTCGGACTTGGGCGTATGTTTGGATCGGGAATCAGATAACCCGGGAGAGTTTCAGCGCATATTATAGAAGATAGAATTTTAGAAGAATTTCATAAATTTGTGTTGGAAGGCATTTCAGTGTTATAGATGTACGTTTGGGATTCCAAGCCTGGGAATAGTTCGTATGGTTATTTTGGAGTTGGTAGCGCGATCGGAAGTGAATTCGAATGTCCGTAGGTCATTTTGAAGTCATTTGGCTAAAGATAGGAATTTGAATGTTTTTTAAGAAATTCGACCGGAATTGGAAATTTTGATATCGGGGTCGGAATGAGATTACGGAAGTTGGAGAAGGTCCGTAATATCGAATATGACTTGTGTGCAAAATTTGGGGTCAATCGGACGTGATTTGATAGGTTTCGGCATCGAATGTAGAAGTTTGAAATTTTAAAGTTCATAAAGTTTGGATTGGAGTGTGATTCGTGGTTTCGGCATTGTTTGATGTGATTTGAGGCCTCGATAAATTCCGTGGGATGTTCTGGGACAGGTTGGTTTAATTGAACGGGGTCCCGGGGGACTCGGGTGGATTCCGGGTGGTTAACGGATCAAATTTGAAGTTGAAGAGGAGCTGAAACTGCTTATGTCTGGTGCGATCGCACCTGCGAGGACTTGGCTGCAGGTGCGGACCGCAGAATCGGCTTTGGCTCCGAAGATGCGAGGTTTGGGCTAGCTTTCCTGGGGCCGCACGTGCGATGGAGCTGCCGCACCTGTGGAGGCGGAGGTGCGAAATGGAGACCGCATGTGCAAAAAAGGGGCCTGGGCAGATTGTTTAAAAACGGGAAATTTGGCCATTTCCTTCATTTCTCTCATTTGGTGTTGAGATTTTGGGGAGCTTCAAGGATGACAAGGTAAGTTATTCCAACTCATTTCAAGTTAAATACATGGTTTAGGTTCGGATTTAAGTTTAGCGAATTGTGAAAATTATAGAATTTTGAAGAAAACCTAGAATTTTGTAGTTTTGAATTTTAACCACGAATTTGAGCATGGAAATTAGAGTAAATTATGCATTTGAGTTAGTGAGGCTATGGGTAGGGTTTATCTTCGAGAAATTTTGGAATCCAGGCACGTGGGCCTGAGGGCATTTTGTTCAAATCTTTGAGCGAAGTTGGGAATTTATATAATTTGAATTGTTACAAGTATTAGAGTGAATTTTTATTGGTTTGCCCGTTACTTCAATAGTTTTGGGGCGTTGAGCATCAATTGGAGCCATCGAAA
This sequence comes from Nicotiana undulata, assembly GCA_005239495.1. Classification (NCBI taxonomy): domain Eukaryota; kingdom Viridiplantae; phylum Streptophyta; class Magnoliopsida; order Solanales; family Solanaceae; genus Nicotiana; species Nicotiana undulata. Next base: position 14,063 of record ML263704.1, read on the forward strand.
GGGCTTGGAAGTCGGTCATGGAATTTCGGAGCGAGGTAAGTCTCCTTTCTAACTTTGGGAGGGGGAATTGTCCCCATAGGTGAACTAAATGACTACATGTTATTATTTGCGGGGGCTGCGTACGCACGAGGTGACAGGAGTCCGTGCGTAGCTACCAATAAGCTATGTCCGTGTACTCTAGGACCCACTATCCTGCTTTACTTGTTATATTTGTGACCTTGTCAATTGAATATCATGTGACGCTGTCAGTTAGTAATTAAATCTCTAAGAAGGATAGGGCTTACTTTTCTTAATCATCTAGAAGGAGAATTGATTCTTCGTTGGATAATTGTGTTTCGGATAAATTTATAGTGTTTTGAACCCTATCGAAATTGGCATGTAAATCCCCAGGAAGACTTAAATGCTATTTTCGTGTTCATTAAAAGAAGAATTATATCACCTCATTGAATAGCTAATTTTCCTGATAACATATGGTTTCTTGGTGTGAATATGTGTAACTATGGGCGCCTGAGTCGCATGTATGAATCGCGAGCAGGATGACCCCATATTTATGTATAACCGCGTCGCATGACCGATTCGCGAGCGGGGCAGATAGATGCATCTATGGTTCGGGTCGTTCGACCCTCGAAAGTGCACATTTTATTATTGTTGGTTCGGTCCGAACGACCCTCGGTATTTCCTACGCATGAGATATACATATTATATACCACTTGTGACTTGAATTGTTAAATTGTCTTAAGTACGTACATTGTTAGATGAAATGACGGAACCCGGAGAATTTATAAATTTATGGAAACAGTTGATCTTCCCTGTCATTATTTGTTATTCGATTTTAATAACCATGTTGATATCCTTCATATATTATATTGTGTTGACCCCTAGCGAGTGTCAAATCGACCTCTCGTCACTACCTCTATGAGGTTAGGCGGGATACTTACGGAGTACATGTTGTTTTCGTACTCATGCTACACTTGTTGTGCATTTTTATTGCACAGGTACATTCACAACGATGTGGCTGGCTTGGAGACTTAGGCGAGCTGCATCATCCAGAGGCGATCCGCAGCTGACAGAGTCTCCCTCAGATGTATTTATTTTTATTTTAAATTTCTTGTCCAATTGTATTTCGGACAAGCATTGTAGTATCTGTTAAATTCTTAGAAATTTTCTCATGCACTTGTGACAACGGGTTCTGGGATGTGTTTGGGATGTATTTTATTAAAATGGATTATTAGACTATCGTATCTACTTAGCGTATTTTATTAAGTTATTATGTAATAAAGTGAAAGGTAATAATTTTGAAAATGCTAAAACAGGAAATTATCTTAACTATTTAATGATTAGCTTGCCTGATAGTGGTGTCCGGCGCCATCACGACCTTTTGGATTTTGGGTCGTGACACCACTTTTCATTCAACCTTCACTATCTTCATTAAATACATTACTTTATTGTTATTATTATTTTTTCAATAACTAATTTTAACTAGAAAATTATCTTTTTGGTAGTTTTATAATTCAAATGATCATCGAATTAATAATACTATGGTCAAATACATTTATATGACAATTATATTATCTCCTTGAGAAATATTATTTCATTTATTTTATTTATTACTAACTATTTCAGGTAAAGAAGATTTATTAAAAAAGAATTAGCGATAATTTATGTAGATTTACATTCAGATGTTGTTATATTATTATCACTTGATATCATTTTATACAAAGATCTCATTAAATTGCAATTTCAATTGGAATACTTTATAAAATTAAGGAAAAAATATTTAAGAATAAAATATAATTTCAAGTCACATTTTCTATTATAGAATATTTAAATTTGTTCAAATTATATAATAAGTATCTTCTCTCTAAAATGTGATTTGAGAATATCTGAAGAAAAAATTAAGACAATTAATTTGTGAAATTTTTTTCTTTTAAAAATCACTATATATTAGGAAGTATGAGAAGTATCGTCATACAATATTATACTTCTCCTCTATGATCGAAGATAGTTGGATACTTTCTCTATTCAATAAGAATTCAACATTATATAAATTTTGAAATACATAAATATACAATTAATTATTTTTTTAAAATCTCAACAAATGCTACCATTGTGGTAAAAAATTATATTATACCCTAAATAGTATCTCAATCATATATAATGAAACTAGAAAAAGCTAAATATTTTAATTTAAGGTCAATTGATTATTATGTGATTATTATGTAGAGTGATCGAGAGATTAATTTATTTTTAATATTATATCATTAAACTATAACAAAATACAATTTTTTGGCTAAAATTCTTAATAATTAAAAATCATGATTATTATTTCAAAGAACCAAAAAAATACCTTTTCATCAACTATTTGGGAATAAAATTAATATATTTTTATTAAAATTTTGATTAGTATAAAAAAAAGTAATATATTAACACAACTGAAAATACAAAAAGAATAAAACTATATATCATTCAATTTAAACAATGAGAATGGGAATAAAATTAATATGTTTTATTATTCAAATTTTGATAGTATAAAAAGAAAAAGTAGTACATTAACACAACTGAAAACACTAAGAAAATAAAACTATATATCATTCAATTTAAACAATGAGAAAAAAATATCACGACTTATTTTTCAACTGACTTTTTTATTATTATTTTATAGTAATTAATTTTATGTTTGGTGGTGCAATTTTTTTTTAAATTAAAAAATGGGTAGACGCTGTGTAGAAATAATATAAATTACACCTGAATTATTATCTAATCATTGTATTATAAAGTATCAAACTTTGACAAGTATTACAAAGTGATTGGTATAGTAATAAGATTCCATAAAAATTAAAATGAACATAATGCAAAAATTAAATAACAATACAGGTAATCGTGGTTCTTGTCACGACCCAAAATCCTAACCCAGGTCGTGATGGCGTCGGACACCACTGTCAGGCAAGCCAACCCCTTAATCAGTTGAAATACTTTCCTGTTTAACATTTTCGAAATCATGCCCTTTCCTACATTTCATAACCAAATAATTAAAAATTCTTGTAAATTAAATACGACAGGAAGTCAACTTAATATAATAAAATAAATACCCACACATCCCCAGAACCCGGTGACACAAGTACATGAGCAATTTTTAAGAATTTATACAATTATACAACTCTTGTCCGAGAAATAAATTGGACAAAGAAAACAGAGATAAAATGTAAATACATAGAAGGGAGACTCTGTCAACTGCGGAACGCCTCCGGACGAATGCAGCCCGAGTAAGTCACCAAATCAATCACTGTACTATGTAGGTACCTGTGAAACAAAGTGCACAGAAAGTGTAGCATGAGTACATAGACATATATGTACCCAGTGAGTATCCCGTCTAATCTCGAAGAAGTAGTGACTAGAGGTTGACCCGACACTCACTAAGGTCCAACAATAGTAGTATGACAGCATATAATGAAAGCGGTAAGCATGTGAAGGCAGATAAGCAACAATCTGAGTATAAGGCACTGAAATCCGAGTAATTTCTGAAAACAAGTAATTAACAATTTCAACCCCCTTTTTCCTCAAATATCAAAGTAAATAACGGTTCCCACTTTCTTTTCCTCAAATAACTGACAAGTCAACATCTATGAATCAATAACAAATAGTTATACGTACGAAGGAATAAGACAATCGGCGGGGGTTTTCACGACCCAAAACCGGTCCAGGTCGTGATGGCGCCTAACGGCGAGGTTAGGCAAGCCAACGATCAACAATCACAATTAAAATGTGGAATACGATAACAACATGGGGTAAGGCCGTAGAAACAAACTGAACCACAGCTAGGCCCAATACATATACA
>ML263705.1:0-38640 GCA_005239495.1 Nicotiana undulata
TTTCCTTTATAATCCGACTTCGAAACAACGATATCTAGGCATAATTAATTCAATAATATCAATTAAAACTCAATAACGAAATCTCATAGCCTAGATATTCAATTTCTAGCATTCTTCCAAAAATACAAAAATTCGACCCGGGGCCTGCTTTGTCCAAACTCGAGGTTCGGACCAAAACCCAATCACCCATAACCCCACGAGTTGAAATATATAGTTTGTTTCAAGATCCGACCCCAAATTGAGGTTGAATCACTCAATTTTCCCAAAAACCTAAACTCTACCTAAAACCCCTAATTTCTACTTGATTTTAGAATTTTAGGCCTAGATTCTAGTGATTACGGAAGAAAAGTGGAAGAAATCGATGTTAGAAACACTTACCCAAGAGACTATGGAGAAAGAATTGGCTTGGGGTCTTCAATGGAGGTTGGAGGAAGGAGAAAGTGATGAAAGTATGAAAATCCCGTGTAGAGTATTCTGTTTTTGACCTTTTAATTATCTGGGCAAAAATGCTCTCTGCGATCGCGGAAGAGGGGTTGCGATCGCAGAGAAGGACTTGGTTGACCCTACGCGATCGCAGGAGAGGTAATGCGATCGCAGAGCTGCGGAGTCTCACCATATGCGATCGCGGAGCAAGGATCGCGACCGCATTGACCAAACTACCCCCAGACCCCCGACCTACCTAGTACACTATGCGATCGTGGAGCTGGTATTGCGATCGCATAGAGCATCAGTGACCCCCTCCCAGCCCAGTACTATGCGATCGCGGCTATGCTTATGCGATCGCATAGAGACACACACCAGACACCAGAAACCAGTCCAAAACACCAGATTTTTGACTCATTTACACCCCGTTAGCTACCCGAAACTCACCCGAGCCCTCGTGGCTCAAAACCAAAAACACACACAACTCTCAATACATCCTACGGACTTATTTAAGCTTTTAAATCATCAAAATCAACAAATGAAACCTCAAAACTCATAGAAATTTCTTAAAACTTCATAAAGCTTAACTTATCCGATTTTAATCTGAATCACGTCATTTCAAGTCCGTTTTACACCAATTTCACAGATAAGTCACATAACATATAATAACAGCCGACCGCTCTACCACTGAGCTACTAAGGAACAACAGGAGATTCGATCTCATAGAGTTCAATTCCCGTTCCCAACCCATGACCAATATGAGCTCGAAGCTTCCTTCGTAACTCCCGGAACTTCTTCGTAGTGGCTCCCTTACATGCCTCATTTCAGAGGGAACCTCACTATATAGGTGCGGACTTGCGTACGGTATCACTTGCCTAAGAGCTGCCAAAAGTGGAAGCTTCAATGTTGACGGGCTTATTGTCTCCTTTCTTATCTTAAAAAAAGGAAAAATAAGAGAGGGATCACTCCTCGGGTTAAACCTGTTCCGGGCTTCGAAACCATAATACGGGCCCGGTAACACGGTTTTCACATAATAATTCATTTTCAAAATCCTTTATTATTTTCAAAAAACAATTTTCTTTAAAAATTCATTTCTCGGGCTTGGGACCTCGGAATTCGCTTCCGGGCATACGCCCAAGTCCCATATTTTCCTACGGACCCTCCGGGGCCGTCAAATCACAGGTCCGGGTCCGTTTACCAAAAATGGTGACCAAAGTCAACTTTATTCATTTAATTATCATAAAATTCTATTTTCATCAAATTTCAACCTAAGGACTTCCCGGCTACACGCCCCGGGCTGCACATGCATATCGAGGTGAGATTAACGGAGGCTTTCGGTGCCTCGGAACACAGATTTAACTGGAATTACTTAGGGTGACCTTTTGGGTCATCACAAAGTTTATTCCATTAGCTAATCGTTATTGCTACATGCAACAATCACCATTCTGCTCCGACAATTAATGTATTATATCTGGATTCGACTGAGTTCAATAAATTTTACTTAGATCCTGTATTTGTATTAGAAAATTAATTAAATATTTAATTATAAATACAATAATTAAGACTGACTATGAGTTTGTTGACAAATGCAAAACTCATAAACTTTAAATTCTCACTCCACCGCCACAGAAATTACTTCTTAATATTGTTTTCACCATTAAACTGAATGCTGTATCCACCATGCCAAAAGCATAAACATGATGAAATATGTAATTGCCCTATATGTGCTCTTTATTTCAGAAAATAATGGGAATGGGCAATCATTACAAGTATATATATTTATAGACAGCCAAGCAGGCTATCACTGGAAAAAAGGTGTCAATATTTGAGATTTCCAACTCCAAACTTTGACTACATCCATTTACGCGTATTACCGCCATTGGCAATATGATTATATACATGAACATTATATTTTATCCATCCAAGTAAATATTACAGAAACTGATCAGAGAACTTCTAAGCAGCGGCAGAAGTAGAATTTTGGGGATTCAAAAAATAAAAAATAAAAATTAAACACGTAAAGAAGCTTTAGGAATTCAACATGTAATACATATACCTAAAAAAGATTTGACCTTATATAACAGTTTAATTTCGATTAAGGGGCCGGTTCAACTGAACCTCTTCCGTCCAACTAGCTTCTAAGACCAATAAGAAAATGCTAATAAAATGCAGACTATAAATATTTCAAAAAAGACTATAGAGGGATATTTTAATGTAGTCTACTGAAATAATACTATTGTATTGTAAACTCTATGATCACATCATATGTAATATTTCATAGAGTATGAAAATTATAGGAGTAAAACATGATCTATATAGCTTTTTTTTTTTTTATTTTCCACCCGATGTTCGGTACCCGCATTGTAATCCGATTATATCCGGATTCGCACCGCGTAAGGCACATATGATCTATATAGTCAAGTGTTAAATATCGTTCCTACAGTTGCATAAATATCAATGTAATACTTAGGTAGATTCGTGCCTCACTTTTTTTTCTTTCTACTCCACAAGAATATGAGAACATTGTCTTTTAACAATAATAAAGCAAATAGTCTGGCATACTAATTATACATTAACTATAATGTAGAGACTGACCTTTAAAGAGCCTCAAGTTTTGGTCTAGTGATAATACCGCAACATCTTATGTGTCGGCTAGACGCATATCATGATAGGTACGAACTAGATTTGTCATAAAAAGAATGTATATTCAAAGGAAAAGGATCGTAAATGTTGAACAAATTCATTATCTATCAAGTTTCGAACTGTGTAACATTGTCCTCTCGGAATATCTCAAAGATCAGAGAACGGATCGAAACTTTCTTATAAATTTCATTAAAAAAAAGAAGAGAACTAACATGCATGGGGCAGTTTTTTCTTTCCTCTAGATGGAGGGAATTATTTCAAGGCAATTAACCTCTCCAAAAAAAAATGTTTGTAGGAAAAATTAGCTAGCTTAAGTCAGTTGTATCTTCACTTCTAAGCTTGTTGAGAAGTACAGTAATTAGGGCATTTCTCTTCTCAGCTCTGGTTTCTTCTCTCATTTTCCATTGCTCTTCTCTTTCTCTCCATCTCCTTTCCATCATTAGCCTCTCATTTTGTAATGCCTCCATTTTTTGTCTCCATTCCATTTCCTTCATTTTCTCCTCTTCTTCCCTTCTTTCATATTCTTTTTGCCATTTCATTTCCATTTCCATTTGTTTCTTCATAAAATCATCCATAATTTCCTTTAAATTCCCCACTAAATTCCCACTAGCAACATTACTACTACTACTACTTGTGTTTCCCTTGAGCTTTCTTTTCTTTTTGTTGCTATCTTTTTCTTCTTCAATATCATCATCATTTTCCTCCTCTTCAGCCTCCATTCTTAGCATCCTCTCCATAAAAATCGTTTCCAACTCGTTGTAAAATGGAAATTGTTGTCTTATTAGAGCTTCTGCTTCCATTGTTTGACAACCCTAGAAATACATATATATAGGACAAATAATAACTTTCGTTTAAGAACATTAAAAAAGTCGTAGAAACTCAACAACCCTATGTATTTATTGAAGTCTCTTCATCAACATGAAAGTCAAAATAAAATACTAAAATTTAAGCTACTTGTTCTAATGAATATTCTTAGAAAAGAAACGTAGTAAAGAATCCGTCAATTCTCCTTTTGTTTCTTAATTAAATTCAATACTCCTTTTCCATTCTATATCGGGTAACACTTATTTCACTTTTAGTTTATGAAGAAAAAAAAAGTTGATGGTGTCTGACACGGATGTCACGGGTTCGAGCTATGGAAACAACCTCTTACAAAAATACAGGATAAGGTTGCGTACGATAGACTCTTGCGATCCAGCCCTTCCCTAAATCAGACCCCGTGCATAACAGGAACTTAGTGCACCACGCTGCCCTTTAGTCTATGTGAAAAAATTACACTTTTTTATATAAAAATCTCATGTCATGCGTTTCAAAATCATAAGTTGTAAAGATACTTCAGAAATGTGTCAATTTTTTAATTTTATTTTGGGGTTAAACTTCCTGCAAAGTTATTAAACACTTTCATATAAAATAAATGAAAAGAAAATACCTTATAGCGAGTAACAAGATTCTTCCATTTACACTTGCACTGCTCAGCACTGCGATTATAACCCTTTTCTTTCATTTTATTGGCTATGACTTCCCACAGAAGCTTGTTGCGTTTCGTCTCCATAAAATTCTGGTCCATCTCTCCTCGAATCATCAAAAAATCCTTTGTTTCTTGAATACTCCATTGTGGAAACCTATCTCCACCCCCAACTCCACTTGTATCAATATTCAGTAAATTTGGTTGACTTATAAACTGATTTTGATGATAAAGATTAGGTTGACCCTCCATATAATTAACAACCCTAGATTTATAAATTATGTAGTATATGTTTGTTTGTACTTGAAAATATGTAGAAAAATAAAAAGAGGTAGGTTTTACTTAACAAAATGGCAAGGAAACGAAAAGAAAAGATTAGGGGATAGAGAAGAAAAAAAGGTTTTATATGAAGGAGGAAGAAAAGAAAGGGTGGTGTGAATCCAATGTGTGTATTTGTCAAACAAAAATAGTAGTACTATATATAGGAGTATTTCTTTGTGATGGTACTTCTTTTCAACATTTCAAAAAGATAAATGAAATAGCATATATAAATCCATATATAGTACTTCTTTTCTTTTTTTCCTTCTAGGGATCGGACTAGTCTTGATATCCAGTCCTAATCTATCTACGCGGAAATTTATTCTCTTTCTTTCTCTATTTGCCAAATGAATTAATTACAGTATCTACTAAATTAAGCGAAGACACTAATTAATTACTAAATGACATCCACCTTTGTTCATATTGCGTCAAAGTATTGTCAAGCTGACGAAAGAAATAGAGCCCTTCAGTTGTACGTACTTTTTCTACGAGCTTTCTCATGCATTTTGGACCGCACTCGGGTATTATTTGGCTGGTATAAAACAAAGTACGTAGAAATTTGAAATGATACCGTGGTATATATCTTTCTATGTAGTATACAATATGAGTTTGTTCGTTGGTTTGAACTTGGCAAAATGGTTAAAAGAAAACAGTTATTTATCCATATTATCTAACAAAAAATGGGTGGGATAATGAACCATTTAAAAATGAGTCCAATATGGATAATGAAACCATATTATCCACTTAGAAAATGGTTAACCAATGGAGAACGAATGTGTCTAACTTTTACATTTGTAAAGCCTCAAATTGGGGTTCCTCAAGTTTGGAAGACTAGGAATTCTCTCATAAGTGATCATATTTAAGAAGCCATGGATAATATGGATATCCATATCATCCGCCGGATAAATTCGTTTTTTATCCGTCTCAAATACGGGTCCGGTCGGATAATTTATCCATTTTTTAAATTATACGTTTTGACCCGCTCATATCCGACCCGCCCTGCCCGTTTGCCACCCCTAGTTTGAACATATGACCTAAAACAATCTTTAATTTAACTCATTTAAAGCTTTAGGTCTCGTTCGGCCATAAGTTTTTTCTATTCTTTTCCAAAAATATTTTGAAAACATTGTTTGGCTATAAAAAGTTATCACCTTGTGGGTAGTTTTTGAAGATGAATTCATCATACTGCCTCCAAATCTTCAGGGCATGAACAATGGCTGCCAACTCTAAGTCATGAACAGGGTAATTTTTCTCATGAACCTTCAACTGTCTTGGCGCATATGCAATCATCCTGCCATCCTGCATCAATACTGTGCCAAGTCCAATACGAGATGCATCACAATATACCGTGTAAGATCCTGAACCTGTGGGCAACATCAACACTGGCGTTGTAGTCAAAGTAGTCTTGAGCTTCTGAAAGCTCGCCTCACACTCGTTGGACCATCTAAATGGGGCACCCTTATGGGTCAACCTGGTCAATGGGGCTGCTATAGATGAGAATCCCTCCACAAACCGACAGTAATAACCCGCCAAGCCCAAGAAACTCCGGATCTCCGTAGCTGAAGTGGGTCTAGGCTAGTTCTGAACTGCCTCAATCTTCTTAGGATCCACCTGAATTCCCTCTGCCGATACGACGTGCCACAAGAAAACGGTTGAATCCAACCAAAACTCGCATTTTAAAAACTTAGCATATAAATGTTGTCTCTCAGAGTCTGAAGTACGATCCGAAGATGTTGCATGTGCTCCTCTCGACAGCGGGAATAGTTCAAGATATCATCAGTAAACACAAACACAAAGGAATCCAAATAGGGCTTGAACACTCGGTTCATCAAATCCATAAATGTTGCTGGGGCATTTGTCAACCCAAAGAACATCACTAGAAACTCATAATGTCCATACCGAGTCCAAAAAGCTTTCTTAGGGACATTGGATGCCCTAATCTTCAACTGATGGTAGCCAGACCTCAAATCAATCTTCGAAAACACCATGGCACCCTGAAGATGATCAAATAAGTCATCAATCTTTGGCCATGGATACTTGTTCTTGATGGTGACTTTGTTCAACTACCGATAATCTATGCACATCCTCATTGATCCATCCTTCTTCTTATTCACAAACAACACAGGCGCACCTCAGGGCGAGACACTAGGCCTAGTGAAGCCCTTATCAAGCAAATCTTGCAACTACTCCTTCAATTCTTTCAACTCTGGCGGGACCATGTGGTATGGCGGAATAGAAATGGGCTGAGTGCCCGGAGCCAAATCAATAAAGAAGTCAATATCTATGTAGGGTGGCATCCCCAGCTGATCTGCAGAAAACACCTCTAGAAACTCACGAACAATTGGTACTGAATCCACGGAAGGAACCTGCGCACTAGAATTGCGAACATAAGCCAAATAAGCTAGACACCCCTTCTCAACCATATGTCGAGCCTTCGTATAAGAGATAACCCTGCTGGTAGAATATCCAGGAGTACCTCTCCACTCTAATCGAGGCAACCCCGTCAAAGCTAAGGTCACCGTCTTGGTGTGGCAATCCAATATAGCATGATAAGGTGACAACCAATCCATGCCCAAGATGAGATCAAAATCAACCATATCGAGAAGTAGAAGATCTACGCTAGTCTCGAAACTCTCAGTGGTGACCACATATGAACAATAGACACGATCTACAACAATAGAATCTCCCACAAGTGTGGACACATATATAGGAGCACTCAAAGAATCACGAGGCACAACAAGATACGACGCAAAATAGGATGACACGTAGGAGTAAGTAGAACCCGGATCAAATAGAACTGAAGCATCCCTATGGAAAACTGAGATAATACATGTGATAACATCGTAAGATGAATCAGCCTCAGGCCTGGCTGGAAAGCATAACATCGGGGCTGGGGCCCACCACTCTAAACCACGTCCCTGGGACGGCCTCTAACTGGCTGGCCTCCATCTCTAACGGCCTGAATTCCACCTCTAATAGTCTGACCTCTACCTTTGGCTGCCTGAACCCTGCCTCTGGCTGGCTGAGCAGGCGGTGTAGCAACCGGTGCCGGAACCATGGAACGAGAACCCTGCTGATGTCATTATAATCGTGTGGGTCCTCTGAAGGTGCACAACTGAAGTGGACTGGAAAGAGCTTAGTAAACTTGTCCAATCTCCATAAAGCCTCTGAAGACATGGCAGGTCCATCACCGGCCTATGCCACAACAATTGGCTGAACTACCCCAACTGGCGGGGTTGCTGGAGTCTAATACTGCACGAAATCATCCTTCATGCTTTTACTCTCAACCTCACATTGAAACAATAATATCGGCATCGCATCATTCGTCGTGCTTTTACTCTCAACCCCACTGTGAAATAATAATAACTGCACATCATTACCCTTCGTGCTTTTACTCTCACTTTCATCATAATCAATATATACTGCACGACATCACCTTTTGTATTAACACTCTCCCTTACCATATAACAGCGAGCATAAACAAAAGGAAGATAGAATAAGCAAGAACATGCCTCACATCAACAATGTTTCAACAATACCATCCTCAACTTCGGAAAAACAATACTCAAATATCTCAAATAGCTCATAATGCGAAGAGAACTATCAATTTAATAATTAACTAGACTAAGCATGGATATCATGATCAAGAACGAAATGAATTGCAAGAAAACAAGTTTCACCGCATGCTTTGACCCAAAAACAACATATAAATATTCGTCGCCTCACATATACGTTGTACCAAACATTTAAATATGTAGCAAATAGGCAAACAAGTTATAATCCCTCAAGTCAAGGTTAACCACGACACTTACCCCGCTCCAAAGACCAATTCAAAGCTCTACTAGGGCCTTTCCCTTAGAATCCGCCTCTAAACCACTCGTATCTAACCACAATTGACTCAAAAATATCAAATTTTGCTAAAGGAATCAATTACAATTCATAAATTTTGAATTTCCAAACTTTCCCCCAAAAAAGTCAAAAATCAACCCCGGGCCCGCTTGATCAAAACCCGATGAAAAATTCATATTTTATCAGTTTTTAACATAAAAGCCTTCTGGAAAAATACCTGGACAGCGCACGCAAATTGAGAAATGCTTAAAGAATCTATTGGAGGCTTCGAAACACGAAATTAGGTTCTAAAACTCTAGATCACCTATCGGGTCACCACATTTACTAGCGCAAAAATCCAGGAACGATTCCTTGTTTTTGAATTCACGTTGTACTTCAGCAATTTTGAACCTTTACTAATGCAAAATCTAAAATCCAAGAATGATTCTTGATTTTTGAACATTTACTAGTATAAAGGATTCATGTTTTTTCCATTTACATTATACTTCAGCAATTTAAAACCTTTTCTAATGCAAAATCTAAAATTAAAAAAATATTCTTGGTTTTTGAACATTTACTAGTATAAACTTCATGAAGGTTCCTCGTGTTTGAATTAACATTGTGCTTCAGCCATGTTGAGATTGTACTAAAGTAAAATTTAAAATTCAAGATAAATTACTGATATTTTGAACATTTACTATTGCAAAATGCAAGAATGATTCATGATTTTTGAATACATATTATGGCTCAACAATTTTTAACCTTTAAACACAAAATTTATGATAGATTACTAGTTTTTGAACCTTTACTACTGCAAAATCCAAAAGAATCAAGAAAATAATTTATAGTTTTTGAATTCACATTATACTTTAACAATTGAGAGCTATTGCTTTAGGTCATTCCAAATCCAGGATCGGTTCTTAGATTTTGAACTTATAAATATTCAAAGTCCAGTAGTCGTTCTTGAAGTTCTTCCGTGTTGTTAGATAGGTGTATTTTTTATCCAGACTTGTATTTTCGCATTAATGGGTGACTATTTTGATAAAATTTAAAATATACCTAAAGTCTAGTTGCGGGTACGTACAAAAAGTGATAATTTACTAATTTTTAACTTTTTTCCTTTTCTTTTTTTCAAAGGAGTGGCTAAAAGATAAAGCATTCGCCGCTCTGCGGGTCGACTTAGCCCATTGTTTTCTTTGGGGTCAGATGTGGAATTCTTTGAGAACATTTGCACAAATAGCTTTTTTTGTTGTCGTTGAGATTACTCTTTAAATTCTGTCTCCTGTTAACCCATTCTCTATCCCAAAATAAATAATAAATAAAAAGTTCAACTACTTAGCTACAAAATTTAGCCCATATGTTTAATTAGGAACATAGTTTAAAGCCTGGTCTCAGAAAAGGTCATATGAAACAAAAAATACCAATTCCTTCACATGACCCACTTTGCTAGTTTGCCAACTCAATGGCCATTTTCTTAATTGCGAAACATTTCTAATCTCTAATGTGTTTTTGGTCTTCATTTGGTGGAAATTGCACGGGGCGTCCTATTTGGTCACCCCCATTTAACTTATACCCATTTTTTTTAAACATTTAACTTGTACCCACTTTTTAAACAACTTCAGCCCCTTTCTCGTCCTCCTTCATTTTCTTCTTTCTTCTTATACAACGATGACTTCAACATTGCTACTTTCAGCTAGCAAACAGATAAAGGAGAAACCTCAAGACTTTTAAGAATGACTATCTTCCGGCTAATATATGTATTTATTCATTTTACAAAATCATAAACTAATTAAGGTGCATATCTAAAGTAGACTCTTCTTTTGCAATTGGTAACAATCGTCTTCTCCATTTTCTATTTAAGTGTGTTTGGCATGATGAAGTGGATAAAAAAAGAAAGAATATACCTATACGGGCATAGGTTCCTTCAGGAAAGGTGATACTAAGATCTATCGACACTAGAGCCTTTCCCCTGGCAGGCACTTTAGCATAAAACGCCAGAGCATGAAACATGCTGAAGTTAATCAAATATAGAACAATAACTTCAATTCAACATGCTGAAGTTAATCAAATATAGAACAAAAACTTCAGCTCAACATGCTGAAGTTAATCAAATATAGAACAAAAATTTCAGCTCAATATGCTGATGTTAATCAAATATAGAACAAAAACTTCAGCTCAACATGCTGAAGTTAATCAAATATAGAACAAAAATTTCAGCTCAATATGCTGATGTTAATCAAATATAGAACAAAAACTTCAGCTCAGCATGCTGAAGTTAATCAAATATAGAACAAAAACTTCAGCTCAACATGCTGAAGTTAATCAAATATAGAACAAAGACTTCAGCTCTAGAGCTGAAGTTCCCCAGTTATAAAAACAAAAACTTCAGCTCTAGAGCTGAAGTTCCCCAGTTACAAAGACAAAAACTTCAGCTCTAGAGCTGAAGTTCCCCAGTTACAAAGACAAAAACTTCAGCTCTAGAGCTGAAGTTCCCCAGTTACAGAACAAAAACTGCAGCTCTAGAGCTGAAGTTTGCCAGTTACAACAACAAAAACTTCAGCTCTAGAGCTGAACTTCAGGCCCGGCTACTAGAATGCTGAAGTTTTGCGTGATTGCCTTTGCTACTTCAGCCCCGTATGCTGAAGTTATGAGAAAAAGCGGGTATAAGTTAAAAAAAAATTGCAAAACGAATATAAGTTAAAATGTGACACAAAAAACGGGTACGGATACAAATGCCTCTTCATTTGTTGTATTCTATTTCCAATTTAGTAACCTCCTGACTAGCACCGGTCCAATTAGGTCTCCTTTCCTGTTGACTCTAAAAAGAAAATGATAATGTGCTTCCTTAAATTTAATTCCAATATCATTTTTGGTGACACAAATTAATCTAGTTAGTAAGTATTTGACTATGTTAGCACCAAAATATGAGTTTCAAGTGGGTCGGACATGCAACAAATATGGGTCGGGTATGTTAATCCATTAATGAATGTATCTCTTGCCTGAATTATTAAGGTTTAATAACTCATAAATGAGTTGGAGAAGTTACACTTTTGGGTCAAATTTGCCATGCAGTATAACTAGGTAGTAACTAGTATATAGCCTAAAATGCTTCAGAATTGCTGGATAAGTGCAAAAAATTAGGTAAGAATGAAAACTTTTAATGAATAAGTTTAAAAGTTTTCATGATTCCAAAGAACAAATAGAAATCGGTTACAAATAGAGATTTGGCATGGTGTGACAACGTTACAAACAATTAGCATAAAAAACATTAGTTATAGACCCTGATATCAGATAGCCAATAAATGTATATTACAATAATAATATGTTATCAAAGTGTATATCACGATTTATTTTTCTTCGTTGGGTATATATCAAAATTTTCTATTTATTTTTTGTATAGCTAAATATGGAATTATAAATATAGTTGTTTAGAATTTATAGTTGTCTCTTTCGCAATGTTTATACTTTATCACAACAAAAATAATTGTATTTTGTACATCACAGTATATAGCACATCATATAATGTGTATACTAATATATATATATATTATAAGTGTATTTTTTTTATTTGTGTATATTAAAATGTATATATCAAAAGTCTATTTTTATTCTTTGTATATATCATTGTATAATACATTATTTTTTATGAATATAAGCAAATATATATGCTAGAGATACATGGATCCCAGTTCACTTGTGAAGAATCTGAGATTGGTCATGATTCTCTGTTTAACAGTTTTAAGGACATTGCGAGAGAACCATAAACAAAGACGTTATATGTGTTAGGACAAAAAAGAAAGTCAGTTGTCATGCGAAAGCTATCGAAGTAAATTTTGAATAAGGATAAATCAGATAATAAAAGAAAAATATATCAAAAGAGACAAATATTTAACGTGGTTCGGTCAACTGACCTACATCCACGACGGAGATGAGCAATCCACTATAATAAAACAGAGTACAAAATATCGGAGACAACCTCACGAAAAGGCAAACACAAGTGATACACTAACACTTGTCCCGTAAAGTTCTCCCCCTAAACACGACTCTCAAACCCCATATGGCTACATTGTGGATGCTACTGGATGAGAAGGAAGGATCCTCAATTTATAGAAGTCCAAGCATTTTCCTATAAGAAAAAGGACTAGCCAAACATGGAAGAATTATAATTTTCTTTTACAAAAAAGAAAACTCAATTATGGTAAATATGTTGCCCTTCTTTTCAACATATAGGAAAACTAAATATGGTAAGGAAATCAGGACAACACCTAACAATTCTCCCCTTGGCCTGAATTTTCTGACAAAATAAATTTGATTCACCTTCTTCACATAACCATCAACATGTCGCATCTCCAAATCTCCACCACAAAGTTTGTCTCAACGTGTGTAGCATACCGGTCAAATTTCTCAGACAAAATCATGATTACCATCAAATAGGTTGCGGCTTGAACTAAACTGTCACGACCCAATTTTCCCTCTGTTGGGTATCGTGATGGCACCTAGTCTTAGGGACTAGGTAAGACTAACATTTACTCAATAACGGCACTAATAATAAAGGGGAAAAAATAACAGCCTCGATATAGAAATCTTTTCAGAATTTACAATTTTCCCTAAACCAGTAATACAAGTCACAAGCTCTACAGAGTAAGCTACACTTCTAAATATAAATGTTTGGAAATGAGTAAAACAATTGAAACAGGGTAAGAAGGTGAGTCTGAAGCCTGCGAACGTGGCGGCAGGTTTACCTTGAGTCTCCTATGCAAGGATCCGCATAGCTACTAACGATCAATACTTGGATTTGCACAAAAATATGCAGAAGTGTAGAATGAGCATACCACAACGGTGCCTAGTAAGTATCAAGACTAACCTCGGTGAAGTAGTGACGAGGACTAGTCAAGACACACACTGGGCTAATAACTAAACAGGCATAAGTACAGAAATAACGGAAACATAACATCTTTCTAATATCTACACAATTTGGCTAACAATGTGACAACTACAATAAGGAAGGAAAAACAACAAACAACAATGGTACACCAAAATAATACACCGAAGGATGGATGGGAACACAGCCCAAATCCGTAAATCACAATACAGTAAGGGCAAGTAGTAACTCAGCACTGCAATAGTTTCCACATTAGGCCTTAGCCAAAAACCCCAATAAATTGGTCAAATCTTCAAGTTTCAACTTTCACTCGCAAGTTTATATTGAAAGCTTTAACATATAATCGTTTCAAATAGAAAATTCCTTTGAAATATACTTCCTCCGAATATATACTTTGCAGAAAGATAATCTTCAAACGTAGTTCCTTCAAGGTAAAAACTTTTCAAATATACATTTCCAATAAATGTCCTTCAAACATAGTTTTCTTCAAGCAAAATGCTTTTCAAATATACATTTCCAAACAATAGTCTTTCAAACATAGTTTTCTTCAAGGTAAATGCTTTTCAACTATACTTTTCAAATATACTTTTCAAATAATATCTTTCACATAGTTTCTTCAAGATAAATACTCTTCAAATATGTTTTTCAAATAATATTTTCAAACATAGTTTCTTCAAGATAAATGCTTTTCAAATAGGTACATTTTTCAAGTAAAAATCCTTCGATTATAAGTCATCCTGTAACGCCTAATCGTAGAAGATTGACAACTCCGAACACAGGTATATCAACAGGAGAAATCTACCGGGATCCCATTCCGTAGTTTCGAACCAATATGTAGTGCTGGGGGATCTCCCGGAATACGTCCGTAGTCCCAAAATAAATATGCAGTACATGGGGGATCTCCCAAAATATGTCTGTAGTCCCCAAAGTAAATATGTAGTACATGGGGGATCTCCCAGAATACGTCTGTAGTCCCCAATTTAAATATGCAATGCAACCAACAAGGATAACAATTATGACACGACATAATACATCGTACATCGCCACAACAGGTACAAAAGCAACAAATAATAGAAATGCAATGTACGACGAGCACATCAATACAAGAACTTAAATCACAAGAAAGGTAGAACTCACTCACAAGAAATAACCACTAAAGAGAAATACTAAGCGCATAGAAAACAACTTAACTAGGGAGAAACAAGACGTAATAGCGAATCCACAATATTCAAGTCAATTAATTCCAAATAGAGGCAAGTCGACTAAGATATAGGTTATTCCATTTTCTTTTAAGGTTGAGCAATTACGAGAGATTTTTCAACAATTCAAATAAGGGTAAGCTGCAAGAGATAATCATAACTCCAATTAATGCTAACCATTTATAGGGTGAGATAATACTAATTCCAATTAAATAGGTAGTTTATGAAAAATATGACATGACGGTAGAAGGGTAAAATCTCCAGTTAAGTCAATTAAGATCAAGTAAGCAATAAGGTGAATCTAAAAGCAAGTAACTCGAATTTAAGCAGGTAGAGATGAAACTAGCAATCAGGAATGCAGTCATGACAAGTACAAGTTCGTACACAGGGAATACAATATCCTAAGAACCCTAAAAGCCTAACCTCCTACAAATAAGTCTGAGCACGCACTCGTCACCTCGCGTACACGGGCTACAGTCCACATAGAAGACTCAAATCCTAGGGGATAATTCCCCCACACAAGATTAGGCAAGATACTTACCTCAAAGACGACAACTTGATACTCTAAAAAGGACTTCTCGGGTGAAAAGGCCTCCGGAGGGCTCAAATCCAACTAGAACAACTTCAAAACACACATAAAACTTATAAGGAACTATTCCGGATAATAAAGATTCGATCTTTACAAAAATCTAAAAATCGACTCAAAAGTCGACCCCTGGGCCCGCACCTCGGAACCCGTCAAATTTTTATAAAATACGAACATAAAAAATCCGAACACTCATTCAAAAATGAGTTCAACCATACAGAAATTACCAAATTCCGATACCATTTCGTCCCACAAATTATGATTTTTCATTTTAGAAATTTTCTTTAAAAACCAACATTTTCTTCAACCCAAAACACAATTTAAATGATAAAAACAAAGATACAATCATGGAATATATACAATTATAGGTGAAGAACACTTACCCACTTGATTAACTTGAAAATCCCCACAAATCGCTCCCAAATCCGAAGTCCAAAACTCAAAATGTGAAGAAAAATGGCTAACCCTCGTTTATAAGAATTTGCCCAGACGTCCGCTCCTGCGACCACTTAACCGCATCTACGCAACCGCAGGTGCGCGAGTCCAACCGCACATGTGCTCCTTCTCGCTCCTGCGCCCAAGAGATCGCTTCTGCGGGGACCGCACGTGCGTTCCAATATTCCGCACATGCGGAGGCTGCCCAGTCTGCTTCCTCTCGCACCTGCGCATCTTTTACGCACATGCGAAACTCGCACCTGCGGTTCCCTATCCGCAGGTGCGGCCACACCACAACAGCATCACCAGCTGCATTTTAAAACTTCAAACTTCCCGTTAACCATTTGAAATCATCCCGAGCCCCTCAGGACCTCGACCAATTACACCAATAGGTCACATATCAATACACGAACTTAGTCGAACCTTCGAACACCCATAACAACACCAAAACACTGAATTAACTTTGAATTCAAGCCTAAGGATTTCTAAACTTCCAAAATTCGCCAACGATGCCGAAACCAACCAAACACGACCGAATGACCCGAAATTTTGCACACACATCACAAATGATGCTACAAACCTATTCCAACTTCTGGAATTCTATTCCGACTCCGATATCATATTTTCCACTGCCGACCGAAAATCACCAAATTTCCAATTTCACCAATCCAAGCCTAAATCTACTACAGACCTCCAAAACACATTTCGGACGCTCTCCTGAGCCAAAAATCACCATACGAAGCTGTTGACATCATCCATAACTCGTTTCGGAGCCGTTTACACAAAAAGTCAAAATTCGGTCAAAATTCACTGCTTAAGATTCCAAAACAAAAATTATTCTTCCAATTCGACTCTGAATCACCCGGTAACTGAATCCAATCATGCAAGCAGGTCGATATACACAATGTGAAGTTGTTCAAGACCTTACGCCACCGAACGAAGCTTAAATTCTCAAAACGATCGGTCGGGTCGTTACATAAACTCGTCAAGATGAACTTGTCTCGTACCTCGCTCCGATACCACTTGTTAGGACTGAAAAAAGTTAGCTGTCATGCGGGAGCTAGTACCTTGAACACCGATAAATCAGACAATAAAAGATAAATATACCAAAAGAGACACAAACATTTAACGTGGTTCGGTCAACTGACCTACGTCCACGACGGAGATGAGCAATCCACTATAATAAAAGATAGTACAAAATATCGAGAGAACAACCTCACGAAGAGGAAAACACAAGCGATACACTAACACTAAGATCCTCAATTTATAGAAGTCCAAACTTTTTCTTACAAGAAAATTGACTAGCCAAATATGGAAGAATTATAATTTCTTTCTATAAAAAGGAAAACTCAATTATAATAAATATGTTACCCTTTCCTTCAACATATAGAAAAACTAAATATAATAAGAAAATCAGGACAACGCCCAATAATAAGAAGTTTTCATTTTTGCACGACTAATGGAAAAAGATGAATAATTCTTCAGTTAAAGATAAGTGGAAAAAGTCTGCAAATGCAAGGCATCAATAATTTTTATTGAAAAATTAACCTAAATAGTCGTCTACCCAATCATTTAAATTAAAATAATCGAAGAATATATAAATTATTATATGCATTAAGAAAAGTAAAAAATGAACCCAGGCGGCTGATTACGTAAAGATGGAAAAATTCCATCTTTATTCTTGATCTATATCCTCGCGGTGTAAGGATATTAATTAATTTATTGAATAAAGACAAACCATAATAAACGATGTTAACGTTTTACCAAACATATTAAAAGGTGAGCCAGCCTTGTGTCCCAAGTTGGTGAAAAGTGCCACAAGTATCGTAACAAACAATGGTTTCGACCCTTCAATCTTCAGTACATGAGCAAGTGCAATACGACATCATTTGCTTGAGTCAAACCTTAATTGATTAACCTTGTCCTACAAGGTTTTATATCATCATATTCTAACTAAAAATTAGAAGTTCAAATTTTACATTATTTTGATATTTTTAGGTTTTTGTACATTATATCGTTGCATTATCCTCTAGCTAGGATCCAACCATTTACTACACAAGCAACGAAAATCGAACACAAGCATCTGTTAGGACAGTTGTTTAAAATATTTCTATCAATATTCTATACTTTCCTTATGATGAAGCAACTTATAAGCTACAAAGAGAAATAATTAGTAGAGCTGGCCATATATAATTGCTTATTAATCAGGCCCGGCTTGAACTAATTACGTTGAACACAAATTAAAGGAGACAGACAAGTTTGACCATTTCCTGATAATTATAGCTAGTGAATGAGAAGATAAAGAGGTAATAGATGCAATAATAATATTACTCCCTTTCATAATAAGTGACCAATTTGTCTTGGGCACACCTATCAAGAAAATACTAAATTCTAAACAAAAATAGTTAGTGTGACTAACAACAACAATATACCCATTATTATCTCACACTGTGGGGTCTGGATATGTACGCAAACCTTCCTTCTCTTGTCAAATGTGAGGAGTAAATGACATTTTAAGGATATATACATAAGAGTAATTTTAAAAAAATAAATTGAATTTTTTTTTGATTATATAAATGGACACTTATTTTGGATAAAAATAAAAAAGATATATTGGTCACTTATTGTGGACCGGGGAAAGTATATGTTATATAAGTCCTATGCTTTTATTATCGTCATAACTAGCAGTTCAACTGCATTTGCTTCATGAAAATGTAATAATAATTACATGTTAAATGAACTTCGAGACAGAGAGCGAAGAAAAGTAAAAAAAAAAAAAAACATTTTTTCCTGGTAAGATGTAAAAAATCTCTGGCCGGCAAAAGAAACTATTACTACTACTACTTTTATCCGTTCGAAGAAGAACAATATGGTCATTTGTTCTTGCTCCATTCCAAAAAAAAATAGTATCTTTTTAAATTTAAAAATTTAAATTTTTATTTTATCGTTAATAATAAGATTTTATAATCACATCAATATTTTGATATGTTTAATCTTATAAGATTTAAACTTTTATAACCATATAAAAATATGATATGTAAATAATAAATTATGACACATTTGTATACGGTCGAAATCGGGCTCATCTATTGCATGACAGATCGGTATTGAAACGTAATCGATTGAAGATCGACGTTGGGTTCGATCGAACCTAGGCACGAGGTTAGAACATGCTTCTTCAAGATTATCGAGTCCATGACCCCGGAACTGACCCCTACTCTGAATCAGCTTGAGAAAACATTATCGAACCAAAGTAACGGAAGGCCGAAATATCCGTAACCGATCGGATATCACAACGGCAATCTCGGCACATATCAACGAAACCGATTAATTAGCAAATCATGAGATTTTTTACCTTATATAGAATTGTACTTAAAGTAGGACTCCTCTACTATATAAAGGAGATCTGATTATTTATAAAACACATTGTAACACACATCCCAAAATAATATATTATTATTCTTAGCTATTATTATCTCGTCACTCAGTTCCGGCACCGATTATAGCATTTTTGATTCGAGGGTGATCAACCTTCAAGGCCAAGATTGTTCAACTTGTGTGGTTTACATTTACTTTTTTATCATTAATTTCAATATTAATCTGATTCTCATTTTGTGTCAAGTTAGACCACGTATTCTTAAAACCACGTAATTCAATTGTTATCCGATTTTGAGGGTAAACAGTTTGGCGCCCACCGTGGGGCTGAGAATAATAGTGGTTTGATACAAATCCCCCATAAGACACACTACTTTACACTTGCTCTTTGAAGTGTCTTTGATTCCATGCTAAAATACAAAAATGTCAAACTCTCAGTCAGCACCCCTACACGTTGGCAGCGAGTATGGTCACCCAGGTGGAAATAACAACGTAGCACCCGGTGACGAGATACCACCTACTGATCCCGCTGGAATCACGATCGCAGACCCGATTGACGCTAATTCGCATGTGGCTATCGATGCAAACTCTTCTATCGACCCCGAAAATAGCGTTCATGGTGGAGCCCGATCGAAAACTTGAAACACACATAACGTTGAAGAAGACGAGATCAGTCTACGAGTGATCTTTGAAATGTTGCAGGCTCAACATGCGGCGAAAGCTTAGTTACAGAACCAAAGCCATACACCGGGCAGGGTTGAGCCCGATCCGCCCCCGGAAGTCACCTGCAGGGATGAAGCGGTCATAGAAAGGTCGCACGAACATGAATCGGGGGCTAACCCCGAGATCATAAAGATGCTCGAGGAGATGAAAAAAAGGATAGTATCAGGGGAGAAGAAAATCGAGGCTAACGACAAAAAGGTGGAAACCTACAATTCCAGGGTAGACCAAATCCCAGGAGCACCTCCGATATTGAAGGGCCTGGATTCCAGGAAATTCGTGCAAAAACCTTTTCCTCCGAGCGCAGCTCTGAAGCCGATCCCCAAGAAGTTTTGTATGCCCGGAATATCCAAGCATAACAGAATGATCGACCCGAACGAGCATGTAACCTCTTATACATGTGCTATCAAGCGGAACAACTTTGAGGACGATGAGATCAAGTATGTTCTGCTGAAAAAGATTGAGGAGACCATGTCAAAGGGAGCTATGATATGGTATCACAACTTACCTCCTAATTCTATTGACTCATTTTCTATGCTTGCAGACTCTTTCATAAAAGCACACGCAGGTGACATCAAGGTCTAGACTAGGAAATCAGACCTTTACAAACTCAAACAGAAGGATAACGAGATGCTTAGAGAGTTCGTGCCTCAGATTCAAATGGAACAAATGGATATGTCGTCGGTCGTTGATGATTGAGTTGTTCAAGCTTTCACTCAGGGACTCAATAATCGAAGCTCGGTGGCTTCACAACATCTGAAGCATAACCTAATAGAATACCCGGTTGTTACATGGGCCGACGTACATAACCGATACTAATCAAAAAGGTCTGTCTATCCCGTTAGAACCCTTAATAGAGTCAAGAGAGATATCAATTGTGAACCGAGGCCAAATAGGGATCCGTATCAGCCGTATAACGGAGATCGGAGAAACAGCAGGTCGGGGCGAAACTCTATGAGAAACGAAAGGAGAAATGACCGAGGTCGAAGCTGTCGGGGACTTATGAGTCTTCGACAGGCTCATCTGTCCTAAAGACGCACTGAGGCTATCGGAATACAACTTTAATGTCGATGTTGCCGCCATTGTATCATCTATCGGGTGTATCATAGATACCAAATGACCTCTCCCTCTGTAGTCCGATCCAACCCAAAGGGATCCTAACCAGATGTGAAAATATCATGGCACTCACGGTCACGGAACGGAAGATTGTCGACAGATGGTAGAGGAAGTAGCCCGTCTATTCAACAATGGGCACATTCGAGAATTCTTGAGTGACCGAGCCAAGAATCATTTTAGGAACAAGGATTCTAACAAACAGGCAGAACAAGAAGAACCTCAACACTCCATTAACATGATCATTGGAGGGGTTGATATCCCACAAGGGCTGATATTGAAACGCACCAAAGTATCCATCACTAGAGAGAAACGAACTCGAGACTACATACCAGAGGGAACTTTATCTTTCAACGACGAGGATGCGGATGGGATCGTGCAACCCCACAATGGTGCATTGGTAATATATGTAATTGTAAATAATATTTGGGTTAAACGTGTGTTAATTGGTCCTGGTAGCTCAGCCAACACCAGTCGATCAAGGGTCATGGAGCAACTCGATCTACAAGATCAAACGGTGCATGTAGTTCGAGTTCTGAACGGATTCAACATGGCATATGAGACCACTAAGGGCAAAATAACGTTACCCATAAACACCACCGGGACCATCCAGGAGACTAAATTTTATGTGATCGAAAGGGACATGAGGTACAGTGTTTTATTCGGGAGACCATGGATCCACAACATGAGGGTGGTGCCCTCAACACTGCACCAAGCACTGAAATTCCCAACACCTGGTGGAGTCAAAACAATCTATGGTGAACAACGAGCTGCAACGGAGGTGATACCATCATCTGCAGTATCAACATCGAAGAGCGCAAGCCAGACGATAAAAAACGAGGCCTAATAACAATCACTGATACTATCTTTAGCAGATTCGGGAAAACAAAAGGAAGTTGAGAATGATGATTATGGGGTTCCCAGATCTTTTATAGCCCTCTATGATTCCGATTCCACTAAATCGACGAACGAGGAGCTGGAACAAGTCATGTTGCGAGAAAGCTTGCCCGATCGTAAGGTATACCTGGGAACTAATGAAGATTGTTTCGCTTGGTCCCACCTCGATATGACAAGGATTCCACCGGAGATAACCACTCACAAGCTAAGACAGGATCCGAAGTTTCACCCGATTAAACAGAATAGGAGACCACAGTCCGAGATCAAGCATGTTTTCATCAAGGATAAGGTATCTAAACTTCTTAAAATTGGGTCTATTCGGGAGGTTAAATACCCAGATTGGTTAGCAAACGTGATGGTAGTCCCTAAAAAGGGGAATAAAGTATAAATGTATGTAGACTACAAAGATTTGAATAAGGCATGCCCAAAAGACTCTTCTCCTTTGCCCAACATCGACTGTATGATCAATGCCACAGCCGGCCACAAGATCCTTAGGTTTTTCGATGCCTATTTCGGAACAACCAATTACGGATGGACCCGAGTGATCAGGAAAAAACGTTCTTCATCACTAAATACGGCACATACTATTATAATGTAATGTCGTTTGTATTAAAAAATGCCAATGCCACATATCAACGCCTAGTAAATCAGATGTTCGAGGAACAAATAGGAAAATCAATGGAAGATTACATTGACGACATGTTAGATAAGTCCCTGCGAGCAGAGGACCATTTAAAACATTTGCAGGAAACCTTCAGCATACTAAAGAAGTACAATATGAAGTTGAACCCGGAAAAATGTGTGTTTGGAGTTGGGTCGGGTAAGTTCCTCGGATTCATGGTATCTAATCGGGGAATTGAGATCAATCCCGATACGATCAAATCCATCAAAGATATCACGACCATGGACAAAGTAAGAGTCGTGCAGAGGTTAACCGGGCGTATAGCAGCCCTGGGGCGATTTATTTTGAGGTCGTCTGATAAGAGCCACCGATTCTTCACACTGTTGAAGAATAAGAATAATTTCTCGTTGACCCCGAAATGCCAACGAGCTTTGGAGGAACTCAAGAGATACTTATCGAGCCCGTCGCTGCTTCACACACCAAAGACAGACGAACAATTGTACCTGTACTTGGAGGTCTCGGAAATAGCAGTAAGTGGAGTCCTAGTTCGAGAGGAGCAAGGTACGCAATTTCCAATTTATTATGTTAGTAGGACCTTAGGTGAGGCTGAAACTAGGTACCCTCACTTGTAAAAGTTGGCGCTCTCTTTGCTAAGCGCCTCTAGGAAGCTAAAATTGTACTTCCAATGTGACCCCATATGTGTCATAACTACTTAACCGTTGAGGAACGTTATGCATAAGTACGAACTCTCGGGTCGATTGGACAAATAGGCCGTCGAAATAAGTGGGTACGATATTGAGTATCGACCTCGGACCGCCATTAAGTCACAAATTTTGGCAGACTTCGTGGTTGACTTTACACCGGCCCTAATACTTGAGGTCAAAAGAGAGTTATTGGTTAACTCAGGAAATTCCTAGGGAATCTGGACCCTCTTCATGGACGGCGCCTCAATCGTAAAAAGGGTACGGACTTGGCATCGTACTAAAGCCACCAATAGGTAATATTATTAGACAATCTATTAAGACTGTGAAATTGATTAATAATGAGGCCGAATATGAGGCCATGATTGCAGGCCTTGAACTAGCCAAGAGCTTGGGGGAAGAGGTGATCGAAGCCAAGTGCGACTCCCTCCTTGTGGTAAACCAAGCTAATGGAACCTTCAAGGTCAGAGAAGAATGAATGCAACGATACTTGGACAAGTTACAAGTGACATTACATTGGTTCAAAGAATGGACTTTGCAACATGTACCTCGGGATCAAGATAGCGAGGCCAATGCCCTCGTTAACTTGAGGTCATCGATCGAAAGTGACGAGTTCAACTCAGGAGAAGTCGTACAACTTATGAGATCGGTGGTTGAAGAAGGCCACGCCGAGATACACTCGACGAGCCTAACTTGGTACTGGAGGAATAAATACGTGGAATATCTCAGGTTTAGTAAACTACCATCGGATCCAAATGAGTCGAGGGCACTACGTACAAAGGCATCCTGATTTAGCCTGTCCGGAGACGGAACCCTATTCAGAGGAACATTCGATGGCCCACGTGCAATATGTCTAGGGCGGGGGGATACTGAGAACGTTTTGAGGGAAATCCATGAAGGTACCTGTGGAAATAATTCGGGCGCCGAATCGCTGGTTCAAAAAATAATTAGAGCCAGTTATTACAAGATCGACATGGAGAAATACGCAAAGGAGTTCGTTCGAAAATGTTGATGAATGCCAAAGACATGCTCCGATGATTCATCAACCCGAGGAGCTGCTGCATTCGGTTTTGTCACCGTGGTCGTTCATGAAGTGGGGAATGGACATCGTTGGCCCCCTTCCATAGGCACCCGATAAGGCTCATTTTATATTGTTTATGAATGACTATTTTTCTAAGTGGGTGGAAGCCCAGGCGTACGAGAAGGTAAGTGAGAAAGAGGTCATCGATTTTATTTGGGACCACATCATATGCCGATTCGAATGCCAGCCGAGATTGTATGTGATAATGGGAAACAATTCATTGGAAGCAAAGTAACCAAATTCCTTGAAGACCACATGATCAAAAGAATCCTATCGACACCGTATCACCCTAGCGGGAATGGACAAGCTGAATCTACCAACAAAACTATACTCCAAAACCTTAAAAAGAGGTTACCTGACACCAAAGGAAGATGGAAGGAAATACTACCCGAAGTCCTATGGGCATACTGTATAACCTTGAAGTCCAGTACCGGGGCTACCCCATTTTCTTTGGTTTATGGCACCGAAGCTTTGATACCAATCGAGGTCGAGGAACCAAGTATCAGATTCCGATATGTAACAAAGGAATTGAATGAAAAATCTATGAGTACAAACCTGGAGCTATTAGATGAAAGGCGTGAAGCCGCCCTTGTCCGGTTGGCCGCCCAAAAATAGTGGATCGAAAGATATTACAATCAAAGGGCCAACCTTTGATACTTCAATACCGGGGACTTGGTACTAAAAAAGGTCACACTAAGCACCCGAAACCCAAAATTTGAGGTCGAACTGGGAAGGACCGTACCAAATTATCGAGATCACCAGGAAATGATCCTACAAGCTCGGAACAATGAACAACGATCAACTACCGAACAACTGGAATGTAACTCATCTGAAAAGATATTACTGCTAAGGTAAGACTCCATTCATTTTCTTTTACTTATATTTCAGACTAATGCTTTCATGTACCGACAAGGAGAAGTACAAATTTTTTAGGTCTGAAAGCACGTGTTGCACTCTTTTTCCCTTGAACCGGTTTTCTCCCAAATGTTTTTTTTGGCAAGGTTTTTAACGAAGCAACATTAGATCATGCTAACTTAGAATCGAAGACTAGTCACGAATCAGTGTCGATGATCACATTAACAATATACGAGGATTCTCTACAATCAACCTCGAATACTGGGGGAAATTACCCTTGGAATCGACTTTAGTAAGGGAAGAAACTTCATAACCGAAAGGTCTAGATTGACACAATTTATTGTAAGGGTCAAACAGTCAAATGAATCGTGCCCACATAGATTTCTCGAGCCTCGACACAAAGCTTGTACACATATGTAATTATGACATACAAGAATGAAAATAAGTCTCTTCCTTGTCGATAAGTATCGTTGTCTTTTTAAGCATTTTGCATTTCTTAAGAAATTCCCTACTTCCGATCTCCTAAAGGTATCGAGGCCAAGGGCCACCTTAGTATGAGTTTGTGCGATCACTCCCACCAGGGGGATGCTATCTGAAACCAAACTCGGACAATTCGAATCATCAGAGCTCGGGGTCATAAGTCCTATTAGGCTATGCCCGAATTTTAAAGGCTAAGGCCACCCCTGCTCGGGGACTGCCATCTTAGGCAAACCCGGATAACTCGGGATAATGATATTAACACGGGACAACACCCGAACTATAAAGGCTATGGCCATATAAACATGGCTTAGAGACGTCCGAGGCCCGTAACGAAAACAACAAGGTCTTAAAATTTCATAACCGATTCCAAAGTCTACCCTCGACAGACTATGACTTAAAAAAGTGTAAGTACTTTGGGGAAAGAAAACTTTCGGTCACACCGTACCCCACGATGCCTTAAAATGAAATAAATTTGAAGGCAAGGTTTTTAAGAGTCTCTAAACAAAAACTAACTATTTCATGCTAAGGCATTTAGATCTTTGAAAATAAAAATAAACAAGGCAAAGAAAAAATTCGACAATTGTTGAACGAAAAAGGCCTTATATTTATAATCAAAACTTTCTTTTTACAAGGGATGAACAGCCCGATGAGAACTTTTACAAAGGCCAAACGACCTCAACAAAAATACAAAAAACCAAAAACATATAAAAAGCCTAAGTGGCCTAGTCTTGGTTGGAGGCAACATCATAACCTTCAGGATCTCCGCCACCCTCGGACTCGCCCAAGTCTTTGGACTCCTCGTCGTCTTTGGGATAGGCTAATTTTTTAGCATCGGCTTCGAGCTTTTTGGCACTCTCGATCTTAGCCGATAAGTCAAAGCTCCGGGCATGAATCTCCTCAAGGGCCTCCATTCGAGACTGCCACTTAGCATACTCAATAATGTTCTTTGCTCGGACCTGAGCCGCCTCGGCGTCGGCCTTATAAACGACCACCATTTCCTCGACATCAACTTTTATTACTTTGGCTTCTGACTTGCATTTCGACATCCTTGGCCAGACTTTCCAGATCAGAGATGGTCAAGTTCAGCTGGGATTGGAGCTCTTCGATCTTCTTGGCCTACTCCAAGGACTTACCCTTTCAACCTCAAAGCTGAACCTCATCCAAAGCCAGTTGTGCTCGGGCGGTCTCCTTTTGCCAGGCGGTCCATGTTCTTTTTCTACTCTTCTGCCTCGGCCTTTACCGCATCCACCTCTACCTAAAGCTTTCCGATCTGGTCAAGCTTCTGTTGGACCTGCGGGTTCAGACCATTAGCCACCAAGTTTGACTCATCATCACTATCCTCAGAGACTATTCTTACCTGCTCGACCATGTCATCATGCTCCTTCCGGGCCGCCTCCAGCTCAGCTTGGAGTTTTCGGACCTCCTCTTTCCGTTGCTCATTGAGAATCTTGTAAGCATCTCTCTTCTAGATGAGCTCCCGGGTATTGGCCTCGTGGTGGTTTAGTTCTTCTTGGTATCGAAGAAAAATCTCGTGATGAAGCACCAAGGCCTACAAACACGAAGGAAAGGGTTTAGATAATTTTCAGATAAATCTAAGTACATAATAAAGGCGTCGAAAGGCATTCAAAGTTACCCGGTTTAACTCCTATTAGGCTTCATTGAACAGGCAGGGCGCTTCCACCTCGTTCATCTTGGACTGATACTCTTCGGTCACCAAGCACCAAAGGTAAATTGCGACTCCACGGGGGTTGAGAGGACCCGAGCATCCTACAGAATGGACATAATAGTTGTCCGCTTCCAATTAGGATCTGTACCCGGAGCTGGGAACCGATCTACTAATTTCAGGCTTGAAGAAGGCCCACTGGTTCCCGAAGACGGACTCTTCTTTGGTACCGGTAAGTCCCAGCCCGGTGACGTCATCCAAGGCAGAAAAATCCCAACAATCTATGAAATGGTCAAAGGGGTCTGCCATCCTGGGCGCCCTTTTAGCGTTTGGGCATCACTGATCATAGAGTCGGTAAATAATGGCGACTCGGAGAGAAACATCAACCACAACATCTTTATCGGCCTCCCTAACTTGGGGAAAAACGACCTCGTCCCTCTCTAGTTCGGAGGCCTCGGCCACTGCCCCCTCAACAACCTCCCTGACTTAAGGCAATGCGATGTTGCCTCGCACACGGGCCACCATCTCGGAATGCTCTTCTTCTTTTTCGGACTCATCTCTCAGCCGGTGGACCGAGTCCAATGGGAGAGCACCAGTGCTTTCCTTGGTTTTGTGCACCAGCCCCTCTTCGGTTTTTTCTTCTCCGAGTTCGGAGAGCTCGGAGGCCTTCTCCTCTTCTTTTCCTCGCCTTGCCTCAGAGCAGGGTCGGCGGGGTTGTCCTCGTCGCTGGTCGGGGGCCTCATTGAAACATCCTTCCCAAAGACTGCAAAGGAAAAAAATGAGTAAGCTTAGAAGAAGCCAAAGTGTTGTCTACTCTAGGAAAGGATCTTACCATAAGAACAGACCTCCCACCGGCCCTTTGAAAGTTTGCGCCATGCGCGCTCGGAGTAGGGTTTCTTGGAGACAATGCCCTCGACCCACTCCCTGAGTCGAGGAACTGCCTCTGGAACCTGAGCAATAGTTGCATTGCAACCAAGTATCGGTAAGATAGCGAAAAAGGAGAACGAAAATATTGAATTTTGGGAAAAGAAGAACTTGACTTATGTTTTGTGTTCCACTCTTCGGGGAACGACATGTCCTCCTCCAGGATCAAGTTCGAGGTCCTCATTCGGACAAATCGGCCTAACCAACCTCGGTATCGATCCTCACAAATGCTCGAGAACAAGGCTTTGGTGGCCCGTCGTGCAAGTTTGATTAGTCCCCCCGGAAGAATCGGGGACTGTACAGGCGCATCGGATGATCAACGGTGAAAGGGCACCCGTCGATCTTGCTCACGAAGAATCGGAGGAGAATGACTATCCTCCAAAACGAGGGGTATATCTGACCGAGGCACACCTCGTACCTTTTGCAAAACTGGATAATCACCGGGTCCAGTGGATCCAACATAAAGGGATACGTGTAAACACTTAAGTACCCCTTTACGTGGGTAGTGATGTCTTCTTCGGGCTCAGGAATCACCACGTCTTTTCCAGCCCATTTGCAATCTTCTATGACCTTAGGGAGTACATCCTCGGTGATCAAGCAAACATACCTCGACACCTTCTTACCTCGGCCTGGAACGGGTGAAGGTTTCTCAACCTTGAAGTCGGCGGCCACCGAGCACCTGCCAGGAATAAACGCATCAAGAGAGGGTTTTGCCGTTGGTCCCCCGCCGGCCGGCCAGGAAGAAGAAGCGCTTTCTTTTTAGGGATTATCTTAGAAGTCTTCGCCACTTTTTGAATTAAGATGAAGAACAAAGAGTTAAATGGGTACGCTTGAATAGTTCAGACAAAGGGGGAATCCTTATAAGGCTTTCAAGAAATTTGGGTAAGCATTAGAAAATGCGGAGGGAAAGATTGGATGTAAAGTTTGAATGAATGAAAGAGAAAGTATTTATAGTTTCCAAGCGACAATTCAAAACCTGTAGTGGCCGACCAACAACCGACAAACATTTACTGCCGGTACGACGTGACTGACGAGACGTTTCGTTCATTTTGTCGTTTCTGGCGCAAAGCATCGAGACAAGGATCAAGGGGTCATATCGTTTCTCGTCGTTTACTCTCCGAAAAATGAGGGGACTATTTGTATACGGTCGAAACCGGGTTCATATATTGCATGACAGATCGAGATAGAAACGTAACGGATTGAAGACCGACCCTAGGTTCCATAGAACCTAGTCATGAGGTTAGAACATGTGTCTTCAAGATTATCGAGTCCATGACCCTGGAACTGACCCCGACTCCGAATCAGCTCGAGAAAATATTATCGAACCAAAATAACGGAAGGCCGAAATATCCGTAACCAGTCGGATATCACGACGGAAATATCGGCACATATCAACACCGATTAATTAGCAAATCATGAGATTTTTTTACCTTATATAGAATTATACCTAAAGTAGGACACCCCTACTATATAAAAGGGATCCGATTATTTGTAAAACACATTGTAACACGCATCCCAAAGCAATATATTATTATTTCTAGCTATTATTATCTCATCACTCTGTTCCGGCACCGATTTACAACAATTTTGATTCGATGGTGATCAACCTTCAAGGCCAAGATTATTCGACCTGTGTGGTTTGTATTTACTTTTTTATCATTAATTTGAATAATAATCTGATTTCTCATTTGTATCAAGTTAGAACACGTATCTCTAAAACCACGTATAAATTTAATTGTTATCCAATTTTGAGGGTGAATTAATATTTAAAATAATAAATTTCTTTCAAACCCGTATCTTATCAAATTAAACCATATAAATTGAATTGAATTGGACAGTAGTATGTTCCAAGTAAGATATTCCCCAATATGCAATTCCAGTAGTAGTCACATTAAAAT
Organism: Nicotiana undulata; assembly: GCA_005239495.1. Taxonomy (NCBI): domain Eukaryota; kingdom Viridiplantae; phylum Streptophyta; class Magnoliopsida; order Solanales; family Solanaceae; genus Nicotiana; species Nicotiana undulata. The sequence goes on from ML263705.1 coordinate 30,109, forward strand.
TGGAGAAGAAAATAGAAACAACACAAAAACCCAACCCCCCTCTCCTGCTTCTTCTACTCCTTCTCCGTCCCGTTCCGACCGTTCAGTTAGCCGACAAAAATCACACCTAACAAGATATACACACTCCATCCAATACATAATTTTCACCATTAATTAAATCTATATATAGGGTGTCTGTCAGTTGCATTTTCATTTTCATAGTATATATACTACTACTACTGCTTACCAATAAGAAAATTGAATCAGCTTTCACATTACAAAAGCTTCTGAACCGTTACCGTACAGCACCCCACCATTATTTTTCTATCCCCTTAAATCACTCAAACCATTCACATTAGTGGCCGATTTTAAGGAATTTATGTGGATTTGTCACAATTTGAATTTATAGTTTCAAAAATATAAGTACAGATTGAATTTATATATACAATTTGTGAATCATGGATCGAGCATTGGTTACTACTGTACTTGCTTTGAGCTCATAGGGTTTGGGTTTTACACTTGAATTATGTGAAACCCTAGCTTGCAAAAGGTTAAATTTGATTGCAAATGGGGAACTGCTGTAGATCTCCGGCAGCTGTAGCTAGAGAAGATGTAAAGTCATCTAACTACTCCGGCAACGATCACGGCCGGAAAGAGAAGTCCAACAACAAGCAGAAGCAGAAGCAGATCACTGTGCTAACTGATATAAAGAAGGAGAATATCGAGGAGAGGTATATAATTGATAGAGAATTAGGCAGGGGTGAATTTGGAGTGACTTACCTTTGCATCGATCGTAGCAATAGGGACGAATTGGCTTGCAAGTCGATTTCGAAGCGGAAACTGAGGACGGCTGTGGATGTGGAGGATGTAAGGCGAGAAGTGGCGATTATGAAGCATTTGCCAAGGGATTCGAGTATAGTGAGGTTAAAGGAGGCGTGTGAGGATGAGAATGCGGTGCATTTGGTCATGGAGTTGTGTGAGGGCGGGGAGCTGTTTGATAGGATCGTGGCTCGGGGGCATTACACGGAGCGAGCTGCTGCTGCTGTCACGCGGACGATTGTGGAGGTTGTGCAGCTCTGCCACAAGCATGGGGTGATCCATAGAGACTTGAAGCCTGAGAACTTTTTGTATGCTAATAAAAAGGAGAATTCACCTTTGAAAGCTATTGATTTTGGATTATCGATTTTTTACAAGCCTGGTAAGTAGGAAGCTTTTAATTGGCACGTGGTTAGGAAAATGTGTTGTTTGAATTGTTATACCTGTTGTTGGTAATTCAGTGAAGTTTTTGCTCAAGATTTTATGATATTATGTCACTTAATCAGACCTAGAAAGTGGTGATCTTTTAATGTAATGTGTGGTGAGTAGAAGAACTCTTAGGATTCAATTCCTTCTTGACGCTTTTTATGAGATGTTGCTTTTTCAAAGTGAGTATAAAAGAGGGAATCCATTAGTTTGAAAGATGGGCTGGTTTCATGAAAATGAAAAAGGAGTGTTGGTTAGTTTGACTACAATGTTATTGCAGTAGCACGCTCGCGACTAGCAATTTTGGCTGCATTAGTTAGAAGTTCTGTTGTATGATGTTCATCGCTTGATGTCTTCTAGGTCTGTGAACACTCTTGTGCTAACTAAGAGGCTCATGGATAATTGAATAGGTGAAATTAAGAAACTGAAATCATACCAGGCAATTACTACAATTTTGCATGGAAATGGAAATAAGGTTGTCTATTGAGTATTGAATGCTACGTGCTAAAGTGCAGATGAGTTCAGCTTTTAGTGCCCTGCAAATGTGTTCTGTTTTTCTTTTAAGTGTTGAAATGCGTGACCATCTCATAAAAAACTTAGACTGTTAAAGAGTGCACACTTTAATTACTTAACTATGTCCTTAACATACCTCCTCACGTGCGGGCCTGGATTGCTTTTCATGAGTCAAGGCCGTGAGAATTCTTTTTGATAAGGACTGACGGTTAGACTCGGAACCAAAACCCCTGTCTGCTTCAATACCATGTTGAAATGTGTGACCATCTCATCTACAGTTAGAGAGAGCACAACTATAATTACTTAATTGTGTCTTCAACGTTAAGCATAGATAGTTCTCTGTGACTTGTTTGACCCTTGTTAACACATTGACATCAACAATGGATTCTGAATCTAGTGTAACAATCCACGATAAACTTGTAGTCCTGTACTAAAAATTTATGATAAACTTGTAATAATTTAATGTCTGGTGATCAGTTGATGCTGTGAACAAAAACCTTCTCCCGTTTTTGCCCTCTAGTGCAGAAGAAGCTAACCAGTGAACAGCTTAGCAGTGGAAAAATGCAGAAGTTTGTTTGATGGAAATCTATGGTTGAATGGAGATATAGTGTGCTTTGATGGGAATTGGATTAGTTAGGAAAGGGGCTAGTTTTAACAAACAATTGAAAGCCTCAAGTTGGCTGAACTGTTTATCATGAAGATAGAGGGTTGTGCTTCTTTCAATTGTAATGAGGCTCTTTTGAGGCTTGAGATTAATTGTACCACGTTTGACGAATTGGGCTTGCGTTTGACATTTCAAATCTCTGCATTAGAATTTGGAGCTCACTGTGATTTCTCTTAATTCTTATGCTAGTTGCAAAAGGTTAAAAATACTTTTATAGCAACTTTCTTGGTCTCCAACTTGTGAGAAGTGCTTGACATAATTTACATTGAAGAATTGCATATCAGCTAAGTTTCAATACAACATGCTTTTTCATTGATTGCCTGCTTGATGCAAAGGCCATATAGAAGAATCAGACTCATGCCAACTTGCACCTGTTGGGTCCCTTCTATCAACTTATAGTTCCACTAGCTATTTATTTTTAATACCATCATATATGATGATGCTTCAAGTTTATTCTCCCTAGTGCCTCCAAAAGTTATTGGAAAAGCCTAAGCTACTATAATTCAACCAAAAGTCAAAATGTAGTAGAAATACTGTAGTCTAAGAGCAGGATTGGGAACTCTTTGCTTGCATCTTACTGCTAGAAGTTCTGAGTGATGTGAAGAAGTTATTGATGTGTATGGCTAACTTTATTGTATATTTGCACCACTGAAGTGATCAGGTTGAGATTGCACCTTCATTTGAATTATGACGTACTTATGCTTGGTTATTCTGAAGCATCCTTGTCGAATGTATTGAACTACAGTTTTCCGTGATGAGGCGAACATTTGCAAAAATTAAGAATGGAAAGATATCATTGTTCTTTATCCTGTATTTCCGTTCTCTGATTACGGATAGTGAATAGCCTATAGGATGGCATTGCGAAACTGGTGATGTTTTGATTTGCCATATTGTGAGCCCTATGCTTGCACAGTTGCTGATGACATGAGTTACCCTATTGTGTTCTCTATGCATCATAGACTCATATACATTGGAATACATGCAACTAATAATGACATACCTTGGGCCTAACTCAACCCAAAAGTTAGATGAGGTGAGGACTGCCAACGACCATATATGGAGACCAAATACCCCATCCATAGCTGCGGGCTTGCCCAAGACTGGACACCTAGAGCATGCGCAATATAGTATGGGTATCAACATCGGGTAAATTGGGATGGGTATGACTCTAATACGATTATAAGCTCCGACACGACAATTTACTTACCGCACCCGTGTCGACACGACACTAGTATGAGCGTGGGTATGGGATCCGTATCAGATCTGGTCAAATAATTTTGGGTACTTTGACCACGACGGATGGAAAAATTCGAGACGAGATAAAATTTGATTCCCAAAATCAGAACCAAAACTAGGGTAATTTGAAGAAAATTAGCAATACCTTATCTAGGAAATCAATCTTTTACTTATCTACAACTTGAGAATAAAAAAGAAATTCACATTTTACAAGCTATTCGTAAATATTCCTCAAAATTTATATATATATATATATATATATATTTTAGCCGGACTCCCGCACCCGTATCCGTAATTAGGATACGTATCCCAAATCTTAGAATTTACATCTCGAAGGATCCGACCTCTAGATCCGTACCCGTGTCCGAGCAACTTAGATCATAAGAAATTGACTTTGAACCTAAGTCAACCCGAAAAGTTAGCTCATGGGGTGAGAACTACCCTAGACCATATAGGGAGAACCAAATACTCCATCTATCACCAATGTGGGACTTCTGACAACTATTGTTGGCCAAATTGATGTAGGAACCATCTCTTTGGGGGTAAGGAGGGGGGGGGGGGGGGGGGGGGGGGGGGGGGGGGGGGATGTGAAAGGTCTAGTGTTTTTTTACTTTTAACATCGTGTGCAAGACTTCAGTTTGCAAACAGTAACACAGTCCTTTTGGAAGATCCTAGTTCTTTCTCGTCTCTTAAGTAGTTGTATTTTCTTTTTGGGTTGTCTTCATAACATCCTCTTTAGTTTTCCTATTTATTCTTAATAATGGGGTAGCAAGAATCTAGACTACTAGCTACATTTTAGGATAAAGTTTTACACATTTTCAATCTCCCAAATATAGAATGTCGTGACTTTGTAATAGACATCTTTCCTATTATCTGAAGCTTAGCCTCTAAGGTTTGTTCAAGGAATTTAGTGTCTTTTTGCGTGAAACATCTTTTGACATATTTTCTTAGTTTCCTCCTATAGCTTAGCTAACTTTTATATTGAGTGGACATTAAGTCGATTCTCTCTCTCTGTTATCAAAATGACTTTTGTGGTTGCACCAATTGTTTGGTCCTATAGTTGAGTTGTTTTTCTACCAAATCTATGACTAGTGTAACCATTTTTTGTCTGTTAATTTGGGTAAGTTGTTAACTCAAAGCATGTTTAATCTTGAACGTTCTTTGGTTTTAGGTGAGAAATTTTCTGAAATAGTTGGAAGCCCTTACTATATGGCTCCAGAGGTGCTCAAACGGAACTATGGACCAGAAATAGATATATGGAGTGCAGGAGTCATTTTATATATTTTGTTATGTGGAGTTCCTCCATTTTGGGCCGGTAAATGCACTTCTTGTAATTGATTATTCCTTCCCCTTTTTTAATTCATCTGTACACTCTCACTTGCTTTCCCTCATTTGATTAAAGGAACTCTTTTGTTGCAGAATCTGAACAAGGAGTTGCCCAGGCTATCTTACGCGGGGCAATAGATTTCAAGCGAGAGCCCTGGCCAAGTATTTCAGACAGTGCTAAGAATCTTGTACGGCAGATGCTGGAGCCAGATCCAAAGCTACGACTGACTGCAAAAGGAGTACTTGGTAAGTTGTGTTTTAGATTTTTTTATTCTCAAGGTGCTCGTTATGAGGGAACATCTTTGGATTGTTCAGGAAAACATGCATGTACTTTACATATTACCTGGTCAAAGAGATGACTTGCTAAAATATCACCTTTTGGCTTTGTACTAATAAGCTAGTTGGAGGGTTCAGTAAGTGAGGGTTGAGATCTCAGCAACAATTGAAATTGAACAATGGCAGACACAGGCTAATTACCATGTGATGAATTTCCTATACCTTTTTACATTGGTTTGACTATCTAAAGTTAATATCTAAACTAATATGTGGTTCACTCAGATCTTTCAAGAGGTGCTCTTGGTACCTTGTTTGCTAAAATGTTGGATAAAATTAAGGAGATGTACTTTCAACCTCAAACAACCTGTGGAACTTCGGACAAAGAATGATGGTGAAAGGAAAAGGAGGGGGAAGGGGAAAACTAGTGAACATTCAGAAAACTTGCAACATGGGGGAAGCTAAAACTGATTAAGATCCTTAACGACAGAGGAATGATAACATAAAGAAATAAATAGAATGTCATAGTTTTCTTGCATACTACTTTAATTGGGATTTCCCGAGTTGTTTGTTTTGGTGAACTTTTAACTTTCTTAGTTTTATCTTATCCATAAAACAACTTATTTTTATGGATGCAGAGGTATTTCAATAAATGGACACTGATGAATTTGATGAATTGAAATATGTGGAAAATTTGCAAATAACCTCCATTTCGAAGCTTGTATGCAGTTTTGTCGTATTTTGTGTAATGAACGTTTTCTCTTGTAGAACATCATTGGCTTCAAAATGCTAAGAAGGCTCCAAATGTTCCTCTTGGAGATATGGTCAAGTCAAGACTTAAGCAATTCGCACTGATGAATAGGTTTAAGAGGAAAGCTCTCAGGGTTAGTTTATTACTCATATGATTCTTCGAAGTATACTAACATTCATGCTCTTAGAAACACTAAAAGGTGCACTGTCAAATGCAGGTGATTGCTGATTTCTTGTCTAATGAAGAAGTTGAAGACCTCAAAGAAATGTTTAGCAAGATAGATACTGATAATGATGGTATTGTTTCTGTTGAAGAACTTAAAGCTGGACTTCACAAGGTCAATTCACAGCTGGCGGAATCTGAAGTGAAGATGCTTATTGAAGCCGTGAGTACACCTGCCTGTTCCTTGATGAAAAACGTTTACCTCTATATCCCAGTTTTGCCCTAGGTTAATGAATACATGAGCTTGCTTATTGTATTGATAGGCTGATAATATCTGCAACCCTTGTCATCTCACATGTTATTGTTATATAACCTCCTCCATAATACTTGCCAAAAAAGAACCTCCTCCATAATGTGTGTTGCCTGTTAGACTTTTATCTGTTTGACCAACCTTCTTCTAGGATAGATTTATCCTGCTGAGAAATTTATGTATCTGTCTTCTCTCATGGAAATTAGCAGATTGAAAAATGAGAAATTTGGAACTAGAGGAGGGGAGGGAGAGGGACTTCATTAATAGTAAAAAAGGGAAAAAGAAGGAACAGTTAGGAAAGGAGGGATGAGGAAAGAAAAACATGCGGAAAAGAATTACGCGATCTTCCTTTTGATTTTGGATTTCTTGGGGAAGTTTTACTGTCTTCTTTTCTATAGTTTGGGAGTTTATCTCTAAAATGAACATAAGTTGACTTATCTCTAGAGCAATGGATGACTACCTCTCTCTCTCTCTCTCTCTCTCTCTCTCTTTTTCGGGATAAAGGACAATGGATGACTACCTCTGTTCTGCCTGTGACCATTTCTTGAACTGTTCTGTCTGTTTGATGTATGACTCTGTGATTTGATCCCTAAGCTCGTTTAGATGCTCCTCTTCTGTGCTGAGGTTTTATATTTATTATAACTGGTGCGGATTATTATGCTGTCCACTTAAAGTTCGTTGCTGGCATTATCATTAAAATGCAGCTAATGGTCAAAAAATATAAAGCAAGTAAAAGCTCTCTCCTCTTTCTCCTAATAGAATACGTGAAAAGGAACAATGGCAGAATGGAACGTAAACGATAAAAATCAAGTATCAATGCCACAAATATTAATAAGGCAGGTATGTTCCTAACAGATTGATACTAACGGGAAAGGGACTCTGGACTATGGGGAATTTATTGCTATTTCACTCCATCTTCAAAGGATGGCAAATGATGAACATCTGCACAGAGCTTTCTCCTTCTTCGACAAGGATAAAAATGGTTATATCGAACCAGATGAGCTTCGGGATGCATTGATGGAGGATGGATCAGAGGACTGTACCAATGTAGCTAATGACATATTCCAGGAAGTTGATACGGACAAGGTAGACACCCCAGCATACAAATCATCTACAACTAAAGATGAATACAGAGTAGGATGATTTCTTATATATATTCTCTTTTCATATTTGCAGGATGGCCGCATCAGCTATGATGAATTTGCAGCCATGATGAAAACTGGAACAGATTGGAGAAAGGCTTCTCGGCATTACTCAAGAGGGAGATTTAATAGTCTGAGTGTGAAGCTAATGAAGGATGGTTCACTTAATTTGGGGAATGAGTAAAGTTCAGAGAAGCCACTCTTTCATTCATCAAAATGAAGTACTGTATCCTATGTGCATTGTTATCGTACTTCAGTATCTTGTTATTGTTTGTGGGGTTCGGTTTAGATTGTTTGTGAGTAAACCAATTAGTTTTATAGCTGTTGGGAGAGGCCAATCTAAAACACATATTGTATGATTCTTTCCTCTACTCTTGACAACTTTATCTTGTTTACCAAATCAAAAACTTGGAAACTAAGTAGACTATAGTTTCTCTATATCTCTCTCTATCCATTAAACTTAGTACAGTTTAATGGATTTAACCAGAGGTTTATTTCGCGTAAATACTTTCTTAAGGGTAAAAAAATCATGACGAATGAGTACTTCGGCCTAATACAATTTTGACATTAAATATCATATTTAACATTTTTATTTATTGTTACTTCTTCAAAAGTCAGATGCAGTTATCTTTTCGTCTTAATATTTCTGTCTAACGACAAATTCTATAATATTTTATATTTCTTTTCTATGATGAATTTACATATAAAGCGATAGGAATTAGCCATATTTGTCGTGAGTCGTAATGTGAAAAAGTGTAAATCCAATCATCTTGAAGCTGTTCAAAGCCAAATTAGCCGATATTGGATAAACACCGATACCCAACTTTATCTTGTGGAAGGAAGGCACGTGCTTTTTAAGTTTTTATTGCACAAATCGTTATCAAGTTGTCGTCGAGTTCCTTCTTTTCTTATTTTAATCATAGCATTCCCCCCC
>ML263705.1:38811-55977 GCA_005239495.1 Nicotiana undulata
CCCACCCCCCCTTTTCCTTGACAAATTCCTTTTTGTACTGCTTTCAGATTGACTTTGAGGGTGTTTTCTCTGTCCATTCATATGCATGCATCTTCAACATTATACTCCTTTCATGAGAATATCATTAGAGAGTTTTATCCATTAGTCCTGTCTCGTGATTTTTCTAGATTTCAAAAATGAATTAATTATTTTTTTTCTACGTTGCCCTCAGAGTAAATAATATTAATAGTATTTATGTAAAATGATAATAAAAGTTAATATGATCAATTTTATTGCTAACTAATATTAAAATATAATTTTCTTAATAAATATAAAACAAGTAAAAAAATACTTATTTTGGATCGAAGAGAGTAATAAATACATATAGTTGACTTAGTAAGGTTGAAGGTACAAACTTCTTAGGCCTCATTTGTTTGTACTTAATGGAGGTATGAATATTAATCATTAAGATCTCACATGTTAAGTGCGTTAATTTTTAAATTCTGAATCTTAATTATTTAGATTTTAATCATTAAGTGTTTTTTTTACTTCACAACCACTTAATGGGTCTACATGATTAAGATCTATAACAGAGACTTAATTTCATTAAGATGCTATCATCCATATTCATTATTAACTGTCGCCTCCGCCTCCATTATCAACTACCACCATGCCGCCACCATCACACCAGCATCATCATCAATCATAGCTGCCACCATTATCGACTATCACCATCCAACATCTCCACCGCTACCGCCACAATCATTCTCAATCACATTCAACACTCATTTACCTCAACTACCACAACTAACTACCCCATCACCATCAACAATCATATTTGGCACTGCCCATCATTATAACCGACATTCGTCAATCATAACTACCACCACAACCCGTCATTATTAACTAGCACCATACACCACCACCATCCTCAATCATAATCACCACCATTACCAATTACCACTAGCTACTACCCTGAACCACCACCATCAACCAAAACTACCACCAACCATCGCCTCTAGTCGGCATTCACGTGTTAGCTATTACCACCAACAACTATCATATTTTAAAATAGTATATATTTTGTTGATAAAAATTAGATTATTTAGTATTTCATTTGAATTTTATGTCTATTAATTTTCAAATAAAAATAAATCTTATACATTCAGATGTTACAAATGAAATAGTCTTAATCATTTAGTATTCAGATCTTAATACATATCTTAATATTCAGTTGTATATTTAAATTCAAATGTATTAATCTTAATACACATCTTGATATTAAGATGTGTATTCAGATTCAGACGTACTAATCTTAAAAAAAAAACAGAGGCTAATTAACTAACCTTAATTATCTCCCAACATCACATGTCAACGCATTAATTACGTTAAACACCGTGACGAGAAACGTGAATTCATCGATTAATCTTTACAAGAGAAAGGTAAAGAGAAGTTGAAGTTTTCAGGGGGAAGTGGGTTGAAGAATAGTACTAGTACTAGATATTCAAAATTGTTATGAAATATTATAATTATATTAGTAGATGTCTATGGATGTTTATAACTCTTATCGAAGTTACTCCCATAATTCTTCTTCATTAACCTCCCATTATTCTTCATCATTATGGTTGTAATTCCCACAACTCCATAACCTCCTCCATGATCTCAATTGTTAATATCATGTTTATGAGATCCTTTTGTATTACCTTAATGTCATCCTATAAATAGAGGGTTTGGGCATCACATTGTATACATTTGAATATATAGAAGAAATAAGATAGTTCTCTCTTCCTCTCTATATTTCTTATCTATTTTCTTGTTTCATATTATTACTTTGAGCTTAAGTTCTTAACACGTTATCAGCACTAGTCTCTAATATTTCATTTATATCATCATACCTACGACATTTCATATACCATGTTGATAGTTTGCTTATATTGTCCATTTTAGTCACATTATGTTTCTCGGTAATGTTTGGTCTTCTTCAACTTCAAAGTAAGCCACAAAATTAGGCATGCAAGTTGAAGCGTTGCAGCAAAATTTCGTATGGTCTTTCTATATCTCGCTATGAGGACTAAAAGGTGATATTGTGAATTTATAGTGCAATTCGAGGAGTTATATGGTAGTTTGGTGCGGATGAAACAAGGTAGGACCATCAGATGCTAATATTTGGTCCGTTAAATAACCTTTTAGTAGTTCTATATATTATAACATAATTACTACAAAAGTTAGGTATGTATATTAGGTAGATAATAATTACTATATCCTAGAGTTCCCATGAAATTAAATTTCAAGCATGTTAGAGCTAAATACTGTTAATCTGAAAAGGTAATTTTCTAACTCATAATAGTTATGTCACATGATCATGTTGGAGGATTGGCCATATTACTTCAAGGATTTTATTTTGTTAGTAATACTATGTTGGGATTTTACTCCGATTTTTGTTTGGCTTTGTGATGTGATTCTATTGCTTCTTTGAGAAAGAAAAATTTTTGTGAGTAAAAAATTTTACACTTAGTTTTCTATTTTGGCAAAGGCAATGTACTTAGTTTTTTATTTTGACAAAGGCAATGTATTACGTTAATCTTCTGCTTTAGGCACATGAAAAATAATATCAATTATATTATGTACTATATGAATCTAAATAGATGCGATATTTTTTTTATGTTGATACTTGATAAAGTGGTATCATTATATTTTACTAGACTATTTTGACATCTTCTGTATAAAAATAGAATATGCTAGCAATAGTTATTACTTAAGATTATTTGCTTTCTGAAGTTAAGTATATTTAGTTATGTGTTTCAATTCTTGTGTACATTTTATGCAATCATCATGCATTAGTTTGCAGTAGCACATCACATAGTAATAACGCTACATGATGACTTTCTGTTTTGAGATGTTTATATGTAAGATACTAGTACACGAGTTTGTACTCCATCATATTTGTATTGATAATAGTTCTTATCATTTCTATTTACTTATTTGTGGATACATAAAATTATGTTCCATTCCTAGAAGTGAATGAGACAATTTGTGATAAATATTATATGAGGGAAAGTGTCACGACCCGAATTTTCCTCCGAACGGTCTCGTGACGGCACCCAGTCTCTAAGACTAGGTAAGCCTAAAACATGCGAAAAATAAGACAACATAACAATAAAATAGAAAGAGAAGAATATATATATAACTTAGCCGCTCGACATTTACAACTCTTACTTTCCCAAAATCCGGAACGTCACAAAATCACAAGCTCTGTACTACTGTAGCTCTATACAAAAGAATAAGGAAAATGTATTCATATATCTCCTATATCTATACTGGAGTAGAAGGGGACTCATGAGATCTGCGAACGCGGCAGAATTACCTCGCGGTCTCCTGAGCAGCTACTAAGATACTCCTAGCCAAGCTGTGTGCTGGTACCTGGATCTGCACATGGGGAAAACATGCGTAGGAAAGGGCGTGAGTACTCCACAATCGTTACCCAGTAAGTGCCAAGCCTAACCCCGTCAAGTAGTGACGAGGTCAGGTTAAGGCTCTACTGAATGTTTAAAAATAACACAGTAAAAATCTAAGCAAAGATAGATAATAGACTCAAAGCAAAACAATAGTAAAGGTACGCTGAAAGGAATAGTAAAAGAGAGCCCTCGGCTCAGCACATCATATATCTCAACAGTAAATATGCAATGCAGTACAATGAAAAAGCTCCCGGATCTCAGTCCGTAGTCCCAATTTAAATATGCTATGCAGAACAGGGGGAAAGTTCCCGGATCTCAGTCCGTAGTCCCAATTTAAATATGCTATGCAGTACAGGGGGAAAGCTTTCGGATCTCAGTCCGTAGTCCCAATTTAAATATGCTATGCAGTACAGGGGGAAAGCTTTCGGATCTCAGTCCGTAGTCCCAATTTAAATATGCAATGCAGAAGTATGTCAGTAGCATCTAATTAAATAGTTCAAGAAAGCAATAGTCAAGAATAAGGTGAAACTACATAAGCATGGTGCAAATAGTAGCAAATAAGAGGAATTCAAGTAAGGACAGGTAGGCATGCTTATTCTTAAGCTAACTACTCAGTTAAGACATAAAACAGTAATATAGGAATGAAAATGAGTTATGTTATGGAAGGAAAAGTAGAATTTTAGCAGCAATGACCCGTGTACGCACTCGTCACCTCACGTACACGGCGTCCACATAACAAAGTAAGTATAAATATGCCTAAGGGGAAGTCCCCAACACAGAGTTAGGCAAGCCACTTACCTTGACTGCGCTAATCAGCTCAATACCACGAGTATCCAACTCCGGGTGTCCCAAATCTAACCAATTCGATTGCATAATGTAAATATCACTTAAACAAAACAAAATAACTAATAAGTTCGACGCTAATACGCGAAATTAGGAAATTCGCCCAAAAAGTCCCCCGGTGCCACGTCTCGGAATCACGTAAAAATTATATTTTCCGGACACTCATTCACTCACGAGTCTAACCATATAAGAATCTCCCAATTCGGAAGTCAAACACCCAATCAAAACTCAATAATTCAGTATATGAAGTTCATCCCATTTTCCCCATTTTCTACCTACAATTTTCGAAATTAAAGGTTGGATTTAAGATTGGAATCATGGAAACTGATCTAAGATGGATAGAAATCACTTACCCAAGTTACCCAGGTACAAAAGTCTGCAAAAATCGCTCCTCCCGAGCTCTCAAATTAAAAAATGGTGAAAATAGGCTTTAACCCTCGATTTTGGGTCTTAAAGAATCTGCCCAGGTATTGCTCTATGCGATCGCAGACATACTGTCGCGATCACGAAGGGTACTTCCTCACACGCGCCTAAAGCTTCTATGCGAACGCAGCTAGACGTCTGCGATCGCGGTCCTTCACGCCTCAAAGCTATGCGATCGCGGTTGGGGCCACGCGACCACGTAGAACAAACACTGAACCTCCCTCAGACCTAGGATCCTCTATGCGATCGCGATCCAGGACATGTGATCGCGAAGACCAAGTTTCCAACACACTGCGATCGCGGACCTCTTCTTGCGATCGTAGAGAAAAAATCGCAGACCTCCCACGCTTACCTTATGCGATCGCGGAGGGTCTCTTGCGATCGCAATTAACCAAAAGCTGCTGATGAAAAACCAACAAAAACCATCAAGGACTTTTAGGCCAAAAATGCCCGTTTGAACACCTGAAACACACCCGAGGCCCTCGGGACCTCAACCAAAAATACCAACCAACCCTAATACCTCACTCAAACTTGGCCGAGCCTTAAAAACACACCTCATAACATTAAAATCATGAAGTATGCATAGATTCAAGCCTAAGAACATATGAAATTTCTAAAATCCACATTCGATGCCGAATCACGTCTAAACTCATCCGAATGACCTCAAATTTTGCACACAGGCCCTAAATGATATTACGGACCTGCTGTCGCTTTTGGGATTCTATTCCGAGCCCGATATCAAAATTTCACCTATCGGGCGAAATCGCCGAAAATCTAACTTTCGCCAATTCAAGCCTAAATCTACAACAAACCTCGAAAACACATTCCGAACACGCTCCTGACCCCGAAATCACCCAACGGAGCTAACGGAGTCGACGAAATCCCATTTCGCATTCGTCTTCATACGGTTCTAGCTACAACCTGATTTCTAAAGCTAAAAATCCACATGTAAGGACTATGTGTCCAAAATCACTCTGAATTTTACCACTCAACGTTCCGAAAAGTTCTAATAGCATAAATAGACATGGGAGAAGCAGTTATTAGGGGATCAGGGCGGTAACTCTCAAAATGACCGACTAGGTCGTTACAGTAAGACGATGGGTTCAAGTCCCAACGCACCATGAGGATAAGACATCAGATTTGAGTCCTAGCACACCATGATGATAAGAGTTGGGTTTAAGTCCCAACTCATTATGGCCTAACATGAATTTATATGGATAAGACATTGGGTTTAAGTCCCAATGCACCATATTGAAAATATAGTGATGACTAAAGAAAAATAATGTATTTTTCATTTTAAAAAAGCATGAAGCTTGTCCCACTTGATTTGCTCCATTCTTGAAGTGCATGTGATAGCGGTGTATAATAAGTATAAATGAAGACAAGTGGTTGACCAATGAACGTGGGTGTGCCAAACACCAAAATAATATAGTCATCATTATGGTACATGTAAAAATGAGAACAATAAGAGTTCTCAAAATAATCTTTCAAAGGTGAAGGAATTGTGTATCAATATGGTCTGGAAATATGAGGCACACTCAGACAATTATAGTCCATTTTTTGAAAGAATGCGACTTATGACAAGCATTTCAAATGCAGACTCATTCCTGAAAGTGAAAATATACATGTGATATAAATTATGCATAAGAATGTGCTTATGCATGGTTGGATAAATACTATAACTCACCTCTAATGGGAGGTTTGAGAGAAATAACGATAATGAATTTTACAATGTAGTTACATGACTATGTCACTGGTCGCGTATATGTGGTACGCCAAAAATATTTTTTCATGTCTTATAAAAAGTTATTAAAGGCAAAATTAAACAATAAATAATTTTGCTTATGATGATTTTGACCATGATATTTACATATAAAACGATTTTCTCCGTAACAGAGACATTCACCATATGGATGGTGTGACAAAAGATCTTGTATTTGTTACTACCCGAATAAATAAAATTATTCATGACATTATAGTAAATCTCGAAAGAAACTTTTTGAGTTTCAAACATATTAGCCAAAGTGGTTGGCATTGGAGACTATAAATGAAAGGAAGATTGAATATCTTCATATTACTATAATCATACCGGGTAAATATGAAAGGTTATCCGATTTTTCTTCTATTTGTACTATATATGTATAAGCATGATGATGGAATCACATGCCATAGTAAATTAAATATTTACTGAAATAAATATTAGTTGGCATGACCGGGTGGCCATTTCGTTCAATTATGATGCGAAAATTAATTGAGAAGTCACATTGGTATATATTGAAGAAATAGAAGGCTCTTCAAGAATTCTCTTATGTTGCTTATTCTCATGATAATATAGTCATCATTATGGTACATGTAAAAAGGAGAACAATAAGAGTTCTCAAAATAATCTTTCAAAGGTGAAGGAATTGTGTATCAATATGGTCTGGAAATATGAGGCACACTCAGACGATTATAGTCCATTTTTTGAAAGAATGCAACTTGTGACAAGCATTGCAAATGCAGACTCATTCCTGAAAGTGAATGTGAAAAATATACATGTGATATAAATTATGCATAAGAATGTGCTTATGCATGGTTGGATAAATACTATAACTCACCTTTAATGGGAGGTTTGAGAGAAATAACGATAATGAATTTTACAATGTAGTTACATGACTATGTCACTGGTCGCGTATATGTGGTACGCCAAAAATATTTTGCCACGTCTCATAAAAAGTTATTAAAGGCAAAATTAAACAATAAATAATTTTGCTTATGATGATTTTGACCATGATAGTTACATATAAAATGATTTTCTCCGTAACGGAGACATTCACCATATGGATGGTGTGACAAAAGATCTTGTATTTGTTACTACCCGAATAAATGAAATTATTCATGACATTATAGTAAATCTCGAAAGAAACTTTTTGAGTTTCAAACATATTAGCCAAAGTGGTTGGCATTGGAGACTATAAATGAAAGGAAGATTGAATATCTTCATATTACTATAATCATACCGGGTAAATATGAAAGGTTACCCGATTTTTCTTCTATTTGTACTATATATGTATAAGCATGATGATGGAATCACATGCCATAGTAAATTAAATATTTACTGAAACAAATATTAGTTGGCATGACCGGGTGGCCATTTCGTTCAATTATGATCGAAAATTAATTGAGAAGTCACATTGGTATATATTGAAGAAATAGAAGGCTCTTCAAGAATTCTCTTATGTTGCTTATTCTCATGATATACCAGTTAAGGTTGGGATTGAATCCCTTAAAATCTGGAACGAATAAAAGGTGATACATATGGGCCCAGTCACTTGCCATGTGGACCGTTTACTATAATATGATTTTAAAAGATGCATCTATTGTATGATCACATGTGCGTTTGTTGTCAACTTGCAGTGTGAATTTTGCAAGGTTGATTGCTCAAATTATCAGAGCACAGTTTCAGAATATAAACTGTGATAATTTATCTCGATAATGCTGGTTTAAATCCAACCTAGTTTAGTAGAAATTGTATGCCTCCAATTATAGCTAAACCATTAGTTATGAGATGTATTATTTAACATACAACAACACTTGTACGCATCTAAATTCTTCCTATCACAATGGGTTCAGGGTCAGGAACCAAATAATTTCCATCCAGAAATATGGATGTTCTATATGATTTAATTGTTCCACCACAATGCACAATGATGGGTCCCCAAAAAAAATTGGGGATATGTATTTGTGATCCCAACATTAAGGAGAGAAAATTGGCAACTGAAAAAGTAATTATGGAATGAATTATTATGAGTGTACCTAGATCCTCGTACAAGAAAATGTGAACTTGAAGTTCAAGCGATAATATATTTGTAAAATATTGCAAGGCATATTTGCTGACCCAAAGCTAAATGTTATATTTCTGCTGCTAATGCTCCAAATAGAATAAAGTCCATGATGGACATAGTCTATGGAACGCATGAAGCGTAATAGATTAATCGGTTCCAAAGATAAAACTCCTTGAAGAAGGAGAGGAGCAAATGATAAAGATGGTCATACTAAGGAGGCAAGTGATTTGTAATAGCACCATGACATAACACTTTATAATACCTCATGGAAGAGGCTCAGGTACCTGAAAATAATGACATCTCGATAAGTTATGTCTTTATTGTGTGATGATGGAACCGATGTAAAATGATCATCGATGATATTGTTGATATAATGTAGCGCTCAATATTTTTAATATTGACGAGGATCTTGAGCTCAAATCTGTCATGGAATTTGGACAGATAAATGATTGGTCAATGAAAAATATGCAATCAAGAATGACTTCACTTGGAAAACGTGAATTTTTGGACTGATAGTCCCAACACCTGAAAGTATAAAGCAGTGGGATGACACAAGATTTTACGTAAATATCATGCCATTGATTATATGAAAACATGTTCCTTTGTGGTGGATACAGTTGCTTTTAGATTTTAGTCTGGTAATACCTGGTAAATTATATGCGTATATAAAAATCATTGAAGGATTTAAACTGTTCTGAAGCATATTAAGGTTAAATTTATTAAATAAAGATTCAACAAATCTTTATGTGGATTGGAGAAATCATGCCGTACACGATTTATTTTTGTGTCTATTGCTATTGGTGCACTATATATCTCGCTAAAACCATGAATATAACAATATGCTAGCGAAATATAGTTTTATTCCTATATGAAGATATTGGGATACTATTAGTATTATATTGCAAAAGGAATCATTGACATAGATTTGTTTATTCTAACAAATAGTGTCAAGATTTTGTTGGTTATACAAATGCAGGCATTTTCTGAAGTTCGTTCTTCAAACAATCTATTTGTATGTGAGAGTACTGGCATATTATTATTTCACAAGGCAGTCAATTGTTGATACTTATCCAAGTCATGTCAATATACCGGCAACTGATAAAGCAAGTGACTCAACACACAACAGATGTATGACTTTTCCTTGAAGAGAAGATTTCAATAATAATGAAGGCGATGATATTTGCTTATCTCAATTGAAAGAATGATATATTGAAGGAGGCACAATAAATCATATATTTCATCAAAGCTCTTTGTCAGACACAATCTTCAACAGAATGATGAATAGATGTTCAACAAATTCGTTCAAGTGATAATTTGGCGGAATAATTCACTAAGGCATTGACTATCTTAACATTATAGATGTTGTTATACAAGCTTGAAATTCTTCGTCTCCGAAAAATAAAGTGATGTTTTCATCAGGGGGAGACAAATACACGCTGTACTCTTTTTCCCTTGGCTAAGGTTTTATCCCACTGGATTTTCTTTGCAAGGTTTTTAATGAGGCGACAAGTAATGCGTATTACAAGATATGTGTACTTTTTTTCCTTCACTAAGATTTTTTTCGTACAAGGTTTTTTCTTAGTAAAGTTTTAACGAGGCACATTATCTATAGACATCCAAGGGGGAGTGTTATGAAATATTATAATTATATTAGTGGATGTCTATAACTCCTACAGAAGTTACTCCCACTACTCTTCTTCATTAACCTCCCACTATTCTTCACCATTATGGTTGTAACTCTCACAACTCCATAACTTCCTCCATGATCTCAATTGTTAATATCATGTTTATGACATCCTTTTGTATTACCTTAATGTCATCCTATAATAGAGGGTTTGGGCATCACATTGTATACAGTTGAATATATAAAAGAAATAAGACAGTTCTCTCTTCCTCTCTACATTTCTTGTCTATTTTCTTGTTTCATATTATTTCTTTGAGCTTAGTTTCTTAACAAAAATCCTTTTTTTATTTTTTACAGAAGAATTAACCCAACAGTCGCGCACCCAACAACATAAATTAAAAATAATTGGTAAATGTATAATATATGCGTACTTTATGTATTATATGTGTATAATCAATTTATAATCTATATATATGACTAGAAAAAGTAAACAATGAGACCGACTATTTCTTTATAATGACAGATGCCATCATATATATTATAAGACTTTTTTCATTTTTAGCCGCGCCAGAATATATTTATATTTGGTAGTCGAAAAGGTTATAAAATTTGTATATAACATACAAAATATTTATATATACAAAAAATATACCTTTTTTCGTCTATTATTTTGAGAGCCACTATACAATGTTATTCTTCCTATATTATACAAGCTTTTAGGTAAGGGTCTGTGAGCTAGTGATATACTCCCTCCACTCCCATTTAATTATCACGTTTCGTTCTCGAGAGTTAAATTATATGAATTTTTAACATATAATTTTCACCATATTGACATGAGAAGAATCACAAACTATAATACTTCTCGTATAATTTTCGAATATCTAAATCCTAACTTTAAAATATTGAGATAATTTAATCTAATTTAGCTTCAAGATGAATCAAATTGACTATCTAACATGACAAGTAAATGGGAACGAAGGGAATACATTGTATTTTCAATCAGGGGCAGATTTAAGCCTAATTTATGGGACCCGTGAACCCATGATCTCTATGCCAAACTAGATACTTCCTTCGGTTCACAATAAGTGACCAATTTGCTTTTAGCACGCCCATTAAGAAAATACTAAATTCTATACAAAAATACCTACTAGACTAAACTACTCCTAATTAAACATTTAATGTGAGGAGTAAGAAAACCTTTTAGGTATATGTACATAGGGGTTATTTTGTAAAAATAAATTGAATTCTTTTTTGATTACATGACTGAATATTTATTTTGGACCAAAATGAAATAGAAAACTGGTCACTTATTGTGAACCGGAAGGAGTAGTACTTTATGTACATATTTTCTAAAATGGATCTAATATTATATGCTCCAAAGAAATTAAATGGTGCACTTGGTTGAATGCTTTGTTATTCACCTAGAGAAGCCCGGATCAATTCCTAATAACTATTTTTTTCCCTCCTTTCTTAATGGTGCATTCATGTTAATTATAGAAATCCAAGGCCCGCCCTCTATTTTCAATTAAGATTTGTATGCAGAAGGAATTGACATTAATAATGAAAATCGTGGCTTGATATTGTGTTATGTTCGCTGCCAACATCATATGAAGTCCATGTTGATGCTTTGTTGAATAGAAAATACAGTATTTTCAATGGAAGAAACCATTGCTATTGGTTGAAAGTGCATAACTATTTATGGTCCATAATATTTTTTTTTTTAAATATCAAAAAAGAATTAACTTCTTTTTTTTTCCTCCTGAAATTGTTCTTGAAATAAAGAGCAGGAGTATTTGTTATATTTTCAATGAAGAAATTAATGCTAATGTATCAATTTATTATTTGCTAATATTAAAAGATAAATTTTTAATATATATGAAAATAAATAAAAACGGAGGAAATACTAGATAGGCTTGCAGTGAGCAATGAGCAACTAGATAAGACTTTGCTAAGCTGCAGACAAGAGGACAGACCTAGATATTTACAATAAGAGGACAGAAAACACGAGCAGAAGCAGACCTAGAGCATTGAATACTAATTTTTGAGAATTCAATACCTCTTATGTAGGCCCTGTGTTTATATTAAATTTTTTATTAAATATTTATAAATATCTAAATCCGGCGAGCAAGTTCAATCAGGTACAAACAAACACCATCTTCTTTTTCCCACGTTGTCTATTTAGTTTGTCTTTCAATATGACAAGGACTAAATTCTATCACTTACAGTAGGACATGCCTATAAAAATATATCACGTGAAAAGTTTTGTCGGCCAAGCATATATCTTTGATACACAAATACTTTATTTTAATTCATATGATGTAATTTTTTTCATCATGCAGTTTAAAAGAATTAAAATTTGTGATATTAAAAGCAAGGTAATGTTTTGGGTTTATAATATTTATGTGATTATAAAATTATTTATTTAAGATAAAATAAAAAGTATAAACATAGATTATTTTTAGATACAAAAATATATAAATCATTTAAAAATGAATTAATAAGCAAAATATATCACATAAATTAAAACGTAAAGATAACGACGGACTACGACTAACTGCTTGTAGGGGTGTGCATAATTTGATAAATCCGAATTACCGTGCTGAAATAAAAAAATTTAGTATTTGATATTTTGATATTCGGTATGGTATTTGGCTTATGTTTTAAAATAAATTGGTATTAGGTATGGTATTTAATATTTAAAATGAAATGCCGAAACACCGATACCTTTTATATATTATATTACACAATATTCATTTTATTAATTATAACTTAAATATAAGAAATCTAAAATTTTACTTTCCTTTATTCTCTAAGTTCATCAATTAATTCTAAGCAAGTAACAATATATTCTTCTAAGTTTTCTCTCTCTAGATTGATATTTGCTGGTTTTAGACAAAACTTTTGTCAACAAACGTTTTTAGTTTATACTTTTGAATACTTTAATTAAGATATTACCGTATGACGATATGTACTAACCGAATAAATTGAACTTAGCGAATCGAATGAACCATAACCAAAAAGAAAAAATTGAACAATACTAAATTTAATTAGATACGATATTGATATAGTATTTTACGAAATCGAATATCAAAACTATTAAATCAAAATATCTAATAACCGTACCGTATCGACTACCGACCGACAAACCCTCTAGCGGCTTGCTCGTTTCTGCTTCCAAGTGCTGGCCGTACTGATATACCAAATTGAATAGCCAGCCGCAATCTTACAATGAAAACTCTGTTGTCGGCACCATTTTAGCAAGTGTACGTAGCATTTCTAGTGTCTCATTTTAGGTGACATATCTAATTTAATTATGTTTAGAAAATGACCTGTTTATATAATTATTTGATTATAATATTATCATATTGTTATTAATTAATAACATGACTTTTCGAAAATATAAAGTTCATTCTTTTATAAGTAGAAGAAAATAAAAAATATAAACTTTCACCTCTAATCATTCAAAAAGAGAATTTTGATAATTTATACTCCCTCTGTTAATTTATGTGGCAATATTTCTTATTTAGTCTTGTCCAAAAATAATGTCAACTTTCTAGATTTTGAAATTATTTAATTCAAACTTCTCATTATATTCTTAAATGAGAAGTTTTTATAATCACACAAATATTTAATGCTTATTTATAAGATTGTAAGTTCTAAAAATTCTCTTATTATTCTTAAACTCTTTGCTAGTTAAAACGTTTGCCATATAAAGTGAAACGATAGAAGTATATGTATTACTTACATTCTTTAAATTTTTAACTTTTGTGCTAATTAAAATAATTTCAGACAAAATGAGATGATAGAAGTAGTTTTTTGCAACCCCAACGAACTAATCTGTTGGTGAAAATATAATTACAGTTGAAAAATAAGATGAAGAAAATAAAATATTTTCAGGCTGAGGCACGGATATTTCGTTTTCGTTAAGGAGATTCAAACCCACCGCAACAAAGCCTTCACTGGTCCAGCAGTAATCCTCTTCTTGACTTGTCTCTCCCAGGATACAACATCCCGATCACGTCGTATGACTCGAATAAACTCTGGACAAACTGTTGAATCCAAAGTTCCACCAAAATAAACACCTTCCTTCAACAAAAGTAAAAACTCTCTTCTTCTTTTTTCACAACTTTAACCTCACTTTTTTGAAACAATCTATAATTATTTTTTTCACACCACATTATGGAAGAAATACTCATATTTATAGGTGTAGGAATTTTTTCTTGAATTAAATTGGAAAAAATGGGTAATAAGTTATGAAATCATGAAGAACATGGGATAATTAGTGTGTAATTAGTGAGAGAAAGTTACAAAAGAGTTATGAACATTTTCTACATCATGGAGTAGTGGGAGTCATGTGATGGACATTTTCTACATAATAGAGTAGTGGGAGTTATGGCAGTTTTATTTTATAATAAAATGCTATTATACTAACATTCTCCCACTCATTTTAATATTAAAATATATACGAGAGTTTACCAGTTGAAGGGAGAATATCATGCATAATGAAGGTATGCTCTGCATTGAACCTCCACTTAGCAAAACAACGATCTTTACTCCAGAGTCAGTAGTGGTCTCAGATCTGAACTATGACTGCTTTAGGAAAATAAATTATCACTGGTTACGCATAATAATCAAGGTATTGACATGAGCTTTATTAGCCAGCACATTACGACCTTGTGCTATCCCGATTTTTATGAGTGTTTTTTAGAACAAGCTTAATTCTCTTAGGAAACGACCTACTTCCACACTCACATAGATGAAATCTGTCAAGGGTGTTCCTGTAACTCTAACACCCCACTCATACGAGCTACAAATTTTCATTAAGAGTTAATAAAACACCTGGCAGATCATTACAAGATAAATGCACTCAAACCATAGGGATGGAACAATAATAAAATAGTGCATTTCAAACAAAGCCATCATATGATTTGTTCTTCCCATTGAACCCGGTTATAGAATCACTAGTCCCCAGGTTGGGTTTCCTCATATATGACCTAGTAGCTTATGGCTTCAATCCCATCCCCCTCGATGTGCTCCATACCTTTCTCTTGCTAAGACCTTAGTCAGTGGATCTGCAAGATTATCACAAGATTTAACATAGTCAACATTAATGGTACCACTTGTCAAATATGATCTCAAAGTACTATGTATTCTCCTTATAGGTCTGGATTTACGTTGTAATAACGGTTTGGTGCTCTACCAATTGCAGCTGTGATATCACAATGAATTAAAATAGGAGGAATTGATTTTTCAAAATAAGGAATTTGAAATAATAAATCTCTCAACCAATTCGCTTCCTCACTAGCTGAAGCTAAAGCAATTAGCTCAGCCTCCATGTAGAATTAGCAATTATCGTTTGCTTTTTCGATTTCTAACAAATAACACTATCTCCCAAAGTAAAAATATAACGTGTAGTAGAACAGGAATCACCCGATAAAATGTTCCAATCTGCATCAGAAAAGCCTTCGAGTACAAGAAGATATTTTTTATAAAATAAGCCATAGGTATTTGTACCAAGTAGATACCTGATAACTCTTGTTAAGGCATGCCAATGTTCATTACCTGACTTGCTTGTAAACCTGCTAAGTACTCCTACTGCGCATGCAATATCAGGACGAGTACAATCAATCACATATCTTATGCTTCCAATTAAGCTAGCATATTCCTTTTGAGGTATCACATCATTGTCACTTTGTACAGGAAATAAGTGAACACTTGAATCAAAAGGGTTACAACATGCTTGCAATCAATAAAATTATATTTTTTCAAAATTTTCTCAACATAATGTGACTGGTCAAGGAAAATTCCATCACATGTTCTAGTACTCTTCATTCCAAGAATGAAATTTGCCTTACCCAAATCTTTCGTGTCAAAATGTCTTCTAAGCATGCTTGTAGTTTCTCCAATAACATGCATGTTAGAGCCAAATATTAACAAATCATCAACATAGAGACAAACAATTACATGTGAATTATTCCAAGACTTATGATAGATGCACTTATCATTCATTTGATTTAAAACCATTATCAATCATGCAAGAATCGAACTTTTCATGCCATTGCTTAGGTGCCTGTTTCAAGCTATATAGGAATTTAGTAAGTTTACACATTTTACTTTCTTGGCTTGCTTATATAAAATCCTCAGGTTGATCCATATAAATTTGTTCATTTAGGTCCCCATTTAACAAAGCAGTTTTTACATCCATTTGATGAATATGCAAATAAAAAATTGCAGCAATAACAATTAAAAGTTCAATGGATGTATTTCTAGTTAGCGGAGAAAAAGTATCAAAAAATTCTAGGCCTTCTAGTTGCTTAAAACCTTTAGCAACTAACCGAGCTCTATACTTATCAACGGATCCATCCGGTTTTAATTTTTTTCTTAGGACCCATTTACAACATGGTGGCAAATCAATCTAACTTCCAAGTTTTATTAGAAATTAGTGACTCCATTTCATCATTTATAACTTATATGTAATATTTCAATCTTTTCAGCTATCAACTTCATTTGCACACCTACTTTCTTTTTTCTTTTGTCATTTGGAAGGAAAGTAATGTAACTGTAACAACATATTATTACTTAACATGGTATTCCTGCAGGTAGACTTTAACTTGACAAACATTATCTCTGCAAACTCTATTACATAATTTTTTTTTTTATCGTTGCTTCACTAAACTCCCTCATCAAGATGCGAGCCCCACAACAATTGATATTATAGAAAATAAGATAAATACATAAAAAATGAAGAAAATATCCATAAAGAATGAATTAAGTTAAATACCTAAGCGTTATACTATAGAGGCATACTGCACAAAACCACGAAAACTTTAAATCGTAAATGGTATTCATTCATAAAAAAAGAAAAAGAAAAGAGGGGAAATGCTGCAGGAGTTAATGAGGCAGATGCTCCAACACGCGAGCTGCATAGGGGCGAATAAGTGACGAAGCGAGAAATTTCTGTTGGGATTTTAAGTAATTAATGATATATTAATGCTTAAAATGGGTGAATGGGAAATGG